>JAOEHT020023081.1:0-14615 GCA_025448195.2 Parazoanthus atlanticus | reverse complement strand
AGACATTAGATTATTATAACTACTCTCAAATTCGAGTTGAAATAAAGTTATATGGTGTATGTATGTATGTATGTCTGGTATGTATGTATGTATGTATGTATTCTCATTATCTAGATACCTCAGTGGGTAATTTATGTGCTTGCAAGATATTTTGTGAGAGTTTATGTGTGTTTTATCACAGATTATGGGTATTGGAGCAACTGGGGAGCCTGGAGCGGCTGCACCAAGAATTGCCACCAAGGAAAGCAACACAGAAGACGCACGTGTCTCTACAAACCTGTTTCTGGTCCCGTCAAGAAGGTGCCGTGCAGTGGCGGGAACCACATTCATTACCGCGTTTGTAACAAAGGCAAACCATGTGACCGTAAGTATTATTATTATTAAAAATAATAACAATAATAATAACAAAAAGAAATCTTTTTAGATAAGAAAGCCTGAATCGCAAAGTGGTTTACAGAAGGATAAGATAAGATAATAGGATAAGATAAGATAATAAGATAAGATAAGATTGTAAGATAAGATAGGATAATAAGATAAGATAAATAATAGGATAAGATACTACAAAATACAAATGATCTAAGGAAAATTACAATGAACTTACTAACGTAACTATCATTAGATTATAAATTAAAGAAGGAAATAAAGTTTAGAAAACATTTATATACAAAAACTTTTTATTGGAAAATTACAACTTCGTCAGTGCACTTTCTTCCGGTCGGCAAATCATTCACTAATCCAGGTCACTCTTGTGGTGTTGCCAATAAAAAACTTTCTCGTTGATCTAACACCGGTACACTTTATGTCTAAATCTAAATCTATATGCTTTAATCCACAAAGGGACCTAGTCCATCACTGGATGTGTGCAGGTGCATGCGCAATAATTAGCTAAATTTTAGTTAATAGTACCTTTGATTTTCAGATTACGGCTACTGGGGCGCTTGGGGATCTTGGAGCAAGTGTAGCAAGAATTGTCACCAAGGACGACAATACAGAAAGAGACTGTGTCTGTACAAACCTTACTCGGGACCAATAAGAAAGGTTCCCTGCAACGGACATGCTGTGCACTACCGCTTGTGCAACAAGGATAAGCCTTGTGATCGTGAGTGTGTTAGCTGTTGGGTCCAGCCGAGTTTGTCGATTTCCAACTGAGTTTAATTCAAGTTTTCAAGTCAATAGTTTAATGTTTAATCTAATTTGTTTTACGATAATGAACCACGAAACAGCCAGAACAGTATAGGGTTGACCTTTACTCTCATCTCAGAACGAGAGATGCTACTGGATAAAAATACAATACAAATAACCCTAACCTTTGGGCTAAACCTAACCATCCGTAGACAGATATGCAGTGACGTATTGTTAGAATGTGTCAGCTATTGTTAATGCAATTGTTCAAAGATCTAAAAGGGTCTTTCGTTCTGAGATTAGAGGTTACCTGGAACAGTAATATAAATTGTATTAATTAACAATAACATTACAAGTTTTATTGCAACTAAATGTTACTGTTAAATGTCAAACTGTCTGATTTGTTTTCAGTATACATGTATTATGCGATCTGGCTTTTTTGGTAATTTAAAAATTACTATAAGACTCAGAGGTTTAATGTAGTTATTGTTTAACATGATCTAACTAATTAAAACATCAACCAGCCCAAATGCTGATTTATAAGTAAAAAAGTAACATCTTTATTATAGAATATTGTTTATCCAACTTCCTTAGCTATCGAATGTCTAATCTTGTATTTTTGTGATTTTTGAAAACGTTTTTATTCAATGCTGAAGATGTGTGTGCTATTTTTGAAACAGATTACGGCTACTGGGGCGCTTGGGGAGCATGGAGCAAGTGCGACAAGAATTGTTATCGGGGAAGGCAGCATCGCAACAGGGTCTGCTTGTACAAGCCACGCTCGGGACCCCTTAGGAAGATCCCTTGCAAAGGGGTCTCCGTTCATTCTCAATATTGCAATGAAAAGATTCCATGCAAAAGTAAGTATTCAGTTAAAATTGTTTTCTAATAAATCTAACAAGTCAGTTTGTTTAGTGATTCTAGCAAAGCAACACACTTTTTGTAACATAAAAGTTCCACGGTTGTACGTGTATAGACGGATATTTCTTAGCTTTAAGCAGTACTTTTGTTCATAACATTAAAGTTCCATTTTCGTATAGGCGGATTTCAATACGACATCATTGCTTTACATCTTGCCTCATTAACATGATATAACGTAAATCCAGCTTCAAGATTTAAACAAAAAGGTGTTTATCAATCGAAAAACGATGACAAGTTAGTATTTATCAAAAGTCAGTTCCCAACACGTTAAATACGTTCGGCAAAAATGTGTGTTTCGAAACGTCGAAAAATCATTCCAAGCTATAGAAATCTCCATAAATTGGGAAGTTTTAAACATTCATTTCTCCTCAACTATTCGACATATCAAGTTAAAATTTTCATCGAGAGCTAGTTGTGTGATGCTCTACTGAATCATGGACTCTTTTGGTTTGAAGCATGAAACTGAACTCACTGGCTTATGCCCAGTATGTCATGGCATATCATATGTAAACAATGGCATCGTCAGAATCTGCCCTTGAAAGCTGTCAATATCGGTTTGTTAAAGTTTGTTCGTCAAGTGTACCAGACAGAACATGTGTAATTTAAAAAGATTACTGATTTTCTTTCTTAACTCTAACCAACAGACTATGGTTATTGGGGCAGCTGGGGAAAATGGAGTGTTTGCAGTAAGAATTGCCACCAAGGGTATAGAAAGCGAAACAGGCAATGCTACTTCAAATCTCAAGTTGGTCCGACAGTTAAAGTCCCTTGTAAGGGTTATACCTACCAGAAACAGCCTTGCAATGTTAACAAGCCTTGCTCAAGTAAGCAGTTCGTATTAAAATTGACTTACACTCTACGTTTTAGTGAGTCAACAGATTAATATGGATAAGGGCGAACTACTATTGAGTATGTCAGCAGGTAGACTGATTAACTAAACGATGGGTTAAACCATTACTGTCCATTGTAAGAAGTGTATGATTTGTTTGAATTATAACAACAAAACATTTTGAATATTGAAATGTTATTAATTGATTTAAGACACTCATTTCAAGTAATAACATACCTCCTGTATTTAAGAACGTTGGCATACACATTTTCAAGCTATGCCGGTTTGATGCTAGAATAAGTTTGGCTTGTTCGTAATTTCCTTTTTTTGATTTTTCCCTTTCAGTTTATGGATACTGGAGCCATTGGGGTGCCTGGGGCCAGTGTAGCAAGAACTGTAACTATGGCAAACAGCAAAGGAGCAGAGTTTGTCTCTACAAATCGTACGTGGGACCCGTGAAGAAGATTCCCTGCCCTAAAGGCAACAACTTCCATGAGTCTCGCTACTGTAACAAGGGCAAACCTTGCGATAGTATGTATCTTACCGCAGGATGGGGGGTGGGGAAGAGGGGGTTGTGACGCCTAAGCCTTTAAACCTAGACTGTATTTCAGCACCGAAAAAAACTTCCATGCCCTATTTCATACAACATCTCGAAGCAATTAAAAGAGAACTTTATGATCCACAGATTCTCTACTAAAAGCATACCCTTTTTCCGAATGATAAAGCAAGATGTATTTCCTATTCCAGATTAGATCGGCCCAAAAGCCATACCCTTTGGCATATACCTGTATAGTCAATTAAAGTGTACCCCCCCCGATTATCTTGGTTACTTCAGACGCCATCATGATTAAGAAAAAGCTTCCCAAGCCACAACAAATTGAGTTTGAAATTTTTTTGTTAACCTCGACTCCAGATTATAATTCTTTCTGTCACAGAGATTGTTCAAACAAAGTGGCGAATCATCAATTGTTGTGCCGTTAAATCGTTACTTGTCAAAGTCTCAAACGTAAGAAAGCAAAAAGGACTTGATGTTCCTTGCAAGGCATTAACTCAAAAAGTAAGGCGGAATGTGCAGGTTTCCAATAAGCATTCGGCATTCGTAGCGATTACAAATTAACACACACAGAGGAGACTTTTAGAGAATAAACAATAGATTTGAAACTTAAATGTGCTAACATAAACACACAAAATATTTTCTTTGAATCCAAAATTGACCAATCATGCTTGATAGGTTACGGTTACTGGGGAGCTTGGGGCTCATGGAGCGATTGTAGCAAGAACTGCCACAAGGGAAGACAATACCGCAAACGTCAGTGTCTGTACAAAGCCTCCAATGGTCCTGTTAGGAAGATTGCCTGCAAAGGTTCAGCGGCCAATTATCAGTTCTGCAACGTCAATAAACCATGCTACCGTGAGTGTTTGAATTGTACAGAAGACAACAAATCGTTTCTCAAAAACACAAAACTAAAATAAAAACTGATTTCTTAAAATGTGTGCAATTATGCAATTGGAATATCAGCCTTCCAGGTTTCTTCTCATTTTTTATTAGCACCTAATTGTTGTACTTTATAATTGTAATAGAAGGTTAATATGTTTTTCCTTTCTTGTGTTGCATTTGGTGTATTCAGAAGCAATTCTATAGGAGACATTTACTATAATAATTTTCTATTCACGAATCAAAATAGTAATGAACAATCTGCAGGGGACATGTTTATGTACCATATGTGCGTTGTGTCCAGATATTGAAATCTTGTTTACAAGCAGCCTGTTCAGAAACGCTTTAAATTAACAACTAAAGTGTTAGGTTTTTAGTAAATAAATGGTTTGAGAAAAATCTGAAAATGAAGACATTTGGCAAGAGTTTACTAAGTATACTAATCTTTTTCATTTTCTTTTCTCCAAGAAAACGGCTACTGGGGCGCTTGGGGAGCTTGGAGCCAGTGCAGCAAGAATTGTCACCAAGGAAAGCGATACCGTAACAGACCATGTTTGTACAAACCATCCTCTGGGCCGGTGATAAAGGTCCCTTGCAAAGGAGGAAGTCATGTTCATCGCGAACCCTGCAATGTTAATAAACCTTGCAATCGTAAGTTACACACAAAGAAGTTTAATTTTGTACAAAACGAATACTCAGAAAACATTTCTACATCTCAAAATATCTTAGCAGATCAAATTCAACCTCCATTTTAGTTGAAATATGATCATCACTGATTGCTTCTCCAACAAATGTTTTACATGGTTTTACAGCAAAAGAAAACAGATCTTTTTTCAATCAAAACAGCGAAGAATTTATTGGTAAATTTTGGATTTGTTCATTTCAAATTTTAAATTACCATTGGTATATGGAAAGAGTACAAATTGGTGAAACAGAGAACTTAAGGTTTTGTATCTTTTCCTAACTTCGTTTCTTTGCGAGTTATCAAATCCATTATTTTAATTCGTTTTCACAGACTACGGCTACTGGGGCGCTTGGGGAGCTTGGAGCAAGTGCAGCAAGAATTGTCACCAAGGAAAACATTATAGGAAGAGAGTTTGTCTCTACAAACCTCACAGTGGCCCGATAAGAAAAGTTCCTTGCAAGGGAGGGAACCTACATTACAAACCTTGCAATATCGACAAACCTTGTCTCCGTAAGTATCGAAACGACTTGTCAGATTCCCGATAATATTTTGAAGAAACCAAGAACAGAGCTATTGGCTTTTGCGAGACTTATTCGCAAACATTAATTAAACTTATTAGCATCGCATTATAATGTATTCGTAAAATTACTCCACTATAGCTTAGTGTAAAATATTTCAAACGGTTGATTTGAACAAATGAATATTATAACTACATTTTCATTTTTGCTACCCTTATGTGAATTCGTTTATAATGTGTTGAAAGCCACCATATAGTTAATGCTAACACAATAGTAAATTATTGTAAATATTTGTCGTCTTGTAGATTATGGATACTGGAGTGTGTGGGGCGCTTGGAGCAAATGCAGTAAGAACTGCCATCAAGGCAAACAGAAGAGAACACGACTATGCCTGTTTAGACCCTACTCAGGACCAATCAAAAAGGTTCCTTGCAAGGGCGACCACGAACATTTCAAGCCGTGCAACGTTGGCAAGCCTTGTCTTCGTAAGTAACATGCTAGCCTTATAATACAGCTATTACCAACGAATTGTTCTTTTAGGAAAACTAAATACTGTTACTCGCAATAATTAATGTACTTCAATATTCATTGGAAAAGTCAAATTTCCGCCAATTTCACCTGTTTTGTAGTTTCGTTGTTTTAGACCTTCTTTTTGCGGTTAATAACTGATCTTAGTGTGTTAACTACATTACCCCCTCACTTACGTGTTCATTGCCGCTTATCACCATCTTAATTTCCAACGACCAGCTCCCATCTGGCCGGCTGGTAGCTCAGTTGGTAAAGCAACGGAGATCTGCTTCGGAGATCGTAAGAGGATCAAAGATTTCTCTTTCTCTGTGTGGGCCCTTTTCTTTTCTATGGCTATCCCTCAGAAGGAATCGCTTGGGATATTTGTACAGCACTTCAACTTACCACATTTAAAACCACTATATCCATTTCTTGATAGCTTGTCATTTCGATGTCATTGCAGATTACGGTTACTGGAGTAAGTGGGGCGCTTGGGGAGGCTGCAGTAAGAACTGTCACCAGGGGCGGCAGAGCAGATCAAGAACTTGCCTGTACAAACCAGCCATTGGTCCCGTGAAGAAAGTGCCTTGCTCGGGAGGAAACCACATTCATTACCAACCCTGCAACGTGAACAAACCTTGTCTCCGTAAGTTCAGACTGACAATGCTGTACAAAACTTGGGACTAAAGAGTCATAAGCGTCCTTTTAACAAAAAAACGAAGAGGTCTATCTGCTAAGACTAAAACTAATATATCTGAAATAAATTCTTCACATTTACACTTCTAACCTTTTCTTACCTTACTTGCCTTTTAAAGGGTTTTAAAGGGATTAAATTAGTTTCCTATTTGAAAGATTTTGGTGCACTGAACCTAAGGTACGAAACTATTGCACTTTTACAACTTTTACGAATACGTATTTGTTTTCCACTTTAATTGAAAAAATAATCATGGTCTTACTTATTTTCTCAATTATTTCCTGAAAAGCAAGTTCTGGTTTGCGGTTGCATTGGGGAAATGTGTTTTTTGAGGGTTTATGTCAGATTTGTATACAACAGAAAATTGGAGGTTTTACTGCCAGTCAGAGCTAAAACCATACATACTTTTATAGACTATGGATACTGGAGTCAGTGGGGTGCATGGAGTAAATGTGACAAGAATTGTCATAGCGGACGACAATACAGAAAGAGATTGTGTCTGTACAAACCTCACAACGGCCCCATACAGAAGGTTCCGTGCAGTGGTGGAAGCCACACCAACTTTAAACCCTGCAACGTTGATAAACCTTGTCCTCGTAAGTATGAGGCATGCTTGCACTTGCTACTAAAATATCAAGCATTTAGGGAAGTTTTTAACATGAAAATCTATGAAAGACCTGAGTTGCTTATTTTGAAGAAACACTAAACATGGGATTTCTTAAAGTTCTTTGCAATACAAATATTATATTTATTCAAGAAAAAAGTAAAGCCTAAAGTGTTGTTTATAATTAAAATATGTGAAGCTAAAAAGATGAAGTCCTAATATAGAAAGTTTCTTAGATTAAGAAGTTAAAGATATAAAGTCCTAAAATACAATTTCTGAACCTATTATACATAAATATTTCTTGTATAGAACACTAAAAACTTTAGTACAATTTTCTTTTATATCGATTTTGAACTAGTGTTTGTTTACTTTTGTACAGACTACGGATACTGGAGTGCGTGGGGATCGTGGAGCAAATGCAGTAAGAATTGTCACCAAGGAAACCAACACAGAAGGAGGACTTGTCTGTACCGACCTTATAGTGGACCTATTAGAAAGGTGCCTTGCAAAGGTGGAATCCATAGTGACTCACAACCCTGCAACGTCAACAAGCCCTGCAATCGTAAGTGCTTACTAATTGTTTTGAGAAATATTTTAACTAGACCGAACTGTTGCCAGTATAGTAACAGTGGCGTCAATACGCTCCATGGCCTTTGATACATTCTACATAAGACCATTTATCCAAATTGCGTTGAAACAAAACGAAAAAAAGTTTGTTAAATATTCTAATGTATAGTAATTAGAAAGCTACTCGAATTAAGAGCTTACGTTAATGTTGTTAACATAAATGTCTTCTATTTGATACAGATTACGGCTACTGGGGCGCTTGGGGAGCTTGGAGCAAGTGCAGCAAGAATTGTCACCAGGGAAAACACTACCGCGAGAGAAAATGTCTGTTTAAACCACATAACGGTCCGATCAAGAAGATCCCCTGCACAAGAGGAAGCAGCAGACACGAGAAACCCTGCAACGTCAACAAGCCTTGTCTTCGTAAGTAATCAAATCCTTGCTTGTCAACATCTAGAATATCTTATTACGCCTATAAATGGAAGTCTATCATATATTCTTTTGCAGTTAGTCAAAGTATTCCGTCGTGCAAAATTGTCACTGAGCAGTTGTAATTCAATTTGTCTTGTGAAACAGATTACGGCTACTGGGGAGCATGGGGCGCATGGAGCAAGTGCAGCAAGGATTGCCACAAAGGCAAACAGCACAGGAATAGGGTCTGCCTTTATAATCCTGTCTATGGCTCCATCAAAAAGGTTCCATGCAAGGGTGGACATCCGACACATTCTCAAGACTGCAACGTCAACAAACCTTGTCCACGTAAGTCTTTAGGATATTATTTTACAAAAGCATCGTGTAGCTATTTATACTTTTTCATAGCATATGAATATAAATAAAGAAGCTTGATTTGTTATCTGTAAAAAGGAATGTTGTTAACAAATTAACATTTTCTTTGTAGATTTGTGAGTGGAAAAGAGTTTACTGTATCCATTAGAAGTTCTTCTGCTTGTGAAACAAACACTTTTTACACCAACGTAGCTGCGATGTAAATTTCGTTAACAAATGGTATACAGCAAGGCATTCAATTGATCAATAAAAGAGCTAGCCATTATTTTGAGGTTATTTTTTTCTAGTTTGTTTTGGAAAACAAAGTTGAAACTTGGCTCTGTAGTCAAGACCAAGACAGTAGCTTCATTTCTAACAAATTGTTGATTGTTTTCCACAAACAGATTACGGCTACTGGAGCAGTTGGGGAGCCTGGAGCAAGTGCAGCAAAAACTGTCACAAGGGATACAGGGAGAGGAGAAGGACTTGTCTGTTCAAACCGTCCAACGGGCCAGTGCGCAGGGTCAAGTGCAAGGGCGGCGATCTGCACAAAGGAGTCTGCAACCTCTACAAGACTTGTTATTGTAAGTATAGTCAGAGGATTTTTCGACACTGACATTTCGGATATATATTTTTCTTGAAAGCAGGGTGATACACATGTACTACGCAGTAACAGAGCAAATGTATACCATGTGAAAATGATGTTTACGCCTAAGAAGATTAACGACAACGAAGTTGGCCACAAAACCTGAATATCTTTTGTTAATGTATAAAGCTCAAAATGCGGATTCTGTTTGCTTTAAAAATTGCGAACTGTGGTTATTTCAAAGTGAGTGATAAAGTCTCACCGTATAGACCTAAAATGAATCATGATATTTTCTAACTTGACATACGATTACTTCCCGCAGTGCAAGGTTACTGGTCGTCCTGGGGAAGTTGGGGAGGCTGCAGCACCAAGTGTGGTCGAGGAACAAGGCGCCGACATAGGTCTTGTACCTTCCCTCAGCCCTACCCACGCCCCTTCCACAAGGGGGTTCCCTGCAAAGGATCCTCCTACATTGAGGGAGGCTGCAATTATCGTAAGCCATGTGGTAAGTATTATACTTAAAACTGTAAAATAACTTTAGAAAATCGCTTGCCGAAGAAGTGCTTTGACTTTGAGCTATACTCCCACAGGAGGCCCAATTTTTTGCGAGTGTTAGACAGAGCCGAAAAGCGGTCGTCTCGATTTTTTGGACTTTCTTGTTAGGGATGCCTCTGGTTCATTAATCTATAAGTTTGGTAGACATTTTGGTCAAAGACAAATATATCAGACAAATTTGAAGAAAACGGGCTTGAGAACTAAGGCCCTCTACTTTGAGAAAGGCGATAATAAAACGGAAAAACAGACATTTTCCATAATTTCTCTCATATGCTAAAATATTTTTTCCTTTTGTAGGAAGTTTAATTAGGGCACTGAAACTTTGACATATCACTGTCAATACGCAAGAAAATTAGAAAAACAGCGTGTGTCGCATTCCTTCGCTCTGTCCGAGTGCTGCGTTTTAGTTTTCATATTCACATGCAATGTAAATTTAAGATTTTGTACGGGAATTTTGACTCTGATCGATATCTCTTCAACTAATAAAGCAAAGAAACAAAAGCCGAAGCATTGCGATCATACATATAATTTGGGTCTCTTTCTGTCGTCCATTTTTTCTTGATCTTATTGGTTAACGATCAACATTTACTTCATGGCAATTTTCTTAATATAGCTTGATACCATTTTTTTTGTTTCCTTTATTGTTTTAGTGTTTTGTCTGTTTGCGTTTCTATCTCGACCTGTCATCTGAACAAATAAACATATCGCCCACCTGGCAATTGCCTTGGCCTGTCGAGAATTGCATTTTGTAAACAAAGTGTATGTAGTTAAGGTAATTTAAAGAAATTGTTGTTGTTGTTGTTGTTGTAGAAACTTTTGATTTACTTCAAGTGTCTTTTGTGTCTTTCTTGTTCTCTGGTAGCACTTTCAGGCAATTTTGGCTATTTTCCTCACCAAAGAAATCGAAATGGGTTGAATAGAGCCAGGTTGTTCGAAAGTCCGTAAATCTAACCCGGGGTTAGGCGAAACTTTAAATTCTTATCCTTTATCTAGGAACACAACTACTTAAACTCGAAACGAAAGCCTGAAACAGTCTATAAAGAAGCAAACTCAATCGCGGATTGGATTAGTACCAACCAAATTTCGAACAACCGACAACACAAACAATTTTTTAAATAGTTCAGTTCCCGTTGGTTACCATGACTACAGACTCGTTTTTACAAAGTTAGCCTCGACTTGATGTTAAATATTCATAAATGCTAATGTAGGTATAATCTATTCACAATACACCATTTTTCTAATGCAAATTTTGCTAGATCCATTCCCTTGTGGGGGCTAAAAGTCATTACTCGGTCATATTTGGGCTCATTAATTCAACATAAGCATCACTTTTAGCCCCAACGAGGGAATGGATCTAGCAAAAATTTGCATTAGAAAAATGGTGTATTCCGCATGTGTTTTGTTGGAGGCTCAGACTTCTAATCCTTCTCGCTGGTATTAATGTATTTTCAGCACCAAGTTGAGGCTAACACTGTAAAAATGGATCTACAATCATTGTACTCAGTGGCAACTGGGTTACTGAAAGTGTTCTTAAAAAGGTCCCAAATCCTTTACTTTTTGTACGCTGAGTACCGTTATTGTGCATGGAAGCGTTTGCCACTTGAATTTGCGGAGCTAGATTTCTTTCAAACAAAGGACTTTCACCTGAAATGTGATATTTTGCTGAAAAAATCACGAAATTATTCCAGGCTTGGATGCTATTTGCCCATTGAACGAAAAGTTCTCGTAAATGTATTACGTCTTAAAAGTTACAAAACTCAATGTGTGTTTGTATTCTAATTTCAGCTCCAGTGCCATACAAGATTTACGATTCTCCCTCCTAGAGAAACAAGAGGAACAAAAAGTGGAAAATTATCCAAGCACAGAAAACATGTTTTAAGTATATTTCAGAGATTTGATTTTTTTCAAAGCTGCTTTTAAACATTTCTTAGCATTTAGCTGTCAATACAAAACTGATAATGGATCGCAAGTAGATATTACTTAGCAAAGTTAATACAATAAGGCAATATATTTTACTAGTTACTCCCGGCGGGCTTTTCAGAACTAATTTACGGAAATTTACAAATCTAAAATTAGTAGCTAATTGCATGAATGCGATAATATTATTAAGCTAGTAAGTAAAAATAATGACGTTATTAATATATAAAAAAACTATTGACTAGAATTGTTCATTAAGTCAAGTTGTTATGTTTTGTTAGAACAACAAAAACGAGCGAATATTGAAGAAGAAATAGAAGCAAATAAATAATACTGTGTTCCTTCTTACATTGTGTTTGATTTTGTATCTCAAAAGCAAGCCAGGGAATTTGTATGTGGGTTGCAGTGGTGCAACATTAAGGTTACCGTGCACTTTGGAGTGGGCAAAAACATCAATATTTAGATTTTAACTAAGTTCCTGTTTCACTGATTTAACAATTAATTGCGTGATATTGGGGCAACTTTCAACTAATTGGATCTCATCTTTCACCAAAAATAAAGAATTGTGTTGGATATATCTAGTTTTAATTTCTGCAATCAGCTTTCAGATGCCCAACTGAATCCTTGATGAAGTTTTAGCCAAATCAACGAAAGAGCATTTCGGTAAACCTGAATATGTCTCGAAGTTAATTTTAAACAGATTGATGTCTAATTGCGTGCTAAATGGTATGCTCCACTCATCATCGTTTTAAGGTATTAATTCTTAGAGGGCGGAGAGGGGGTGGGAGGGGGGAAGTCATAATGCAACTTGAATCTGTCTCGAAAATTAACTATCAGATTGTTGTCTAATTGCGTACCAAATTGTATGCTATAACTTGTCTCCCTTCTCAGGGAGAGTCAAAGCACCCCCCCCGCCGCCCCCCCCTGCCTTACGCTTACCTGCAATTCGAAAGGCTCATGTCTCTGAGGAATGAAATTATTCTCGACTGCAAGTTACGGCGAAAATCAAATTCGTTTATTATAACCTCCAATGTGAGTGAGCCATGCCGATTTTTTCGACAGCTAGACTGAGACCTTTAACAGAAAATGTAAATGCTCAGTATTAAGCCCTGTTCACACGGTACAAACTAACCGAGGTTCGACCCAATTTTTTCACACTGCCAAATGCTTAAAACGCGTGTGGACACGAACCTGGGGCGAACCTGGGTTAGTTTTATAAATGTATCGCAGTTTTCCAAAGAACAAAGCATTTGACCATATTGACATTATGCGGACAGGAATATTGACGAGAATGCATTGTGTATGGTGGAGTTTAGCAGACAGATTTTAATTTTGAAAAATATGATGTTGGCGTGATACTTTTTTATGATCCACACCCCCCCGTTGACGATGTCAAGAAAACGTAACCCTAAGAAAAAAGCGAGTTAACGTTAACCCCTAAGAAAAAGTGATTTTTCAACGTTAGTCCCAAAGAAAAAGTGAGTTTCAATGTTAACCCATCAGAAAAAGGCCAATTTCCAGCATTAGCCCCTCGGAAAGAGGCATGTTTTTGAGTCAACCCCTCAGAAATTTAAGAATTTGAACACCCTCAGAAAATCTAGTCAACAGGGGGGATGTGTGGATATTAAATGGAATAGCTCTTAGTGAGAAGAAGGCGGCGAGAAAGGAATCGAGTTTCTGCTCAAAATCGGATTGCTACGTAACTAAGGTGGAGATTTCGAGCAAAAAAACTTCGTCTTCGTCCCACGTCGATCCTCGATCCGCTTTTTCTTCGCTCATTTTATCTCAGTTTCGAAACACAACAGTGCACGGCTTTGAATCTGATCTGAAATTTGGCGGGCAACTTCGTGCCACACACAAATTTTACAAAGCGTAATGGGCAAACCTACAAGTGCGCATGAGTAAAATCAAAACTTCCCCGGGTTCAGCCCAGGTTTGCGTTCACAGGACACTTTTTCAAAACTAATCCTCGTTCGATCCAGGTCGAACCCACCTCTGGAGGTGGGTTAGATTTAACCCAGGTCGAACCCGGGTTATCACGTTTCACACGACCAAAACTAACCCGGGTTAGTTTTAACCCGGCTCGAACCTGGGTTAGTTTGTGCAGTGTGAACAGGGCTTTACAGTGATCATTAAAGAGACCATTGTTTAACGCCAGGGTAAATGGAGGTTATATGGCTGCGTTCGTATGGGACTATTCTGAAATATGATTACCCTGAATAGTCAATTCAAGCATTCGTTTTGGTTCAATTTTTGTTCTGGAATACACCATTTTCTTTATATGAGCACCAGATATTTTAGCTGAGGATTATTGTTCTTAACCCTTAAACGGTCAGGGGGGGGGGTTCGGCGAACCCACCCTCCCTCGATTTTTTTTGAGATTTTATGAAGAGTTTTTAAGATTTTCCCAATTCCTTTTTAGTAGCTGCTACTTATCAGTTAACACGTTTTTTGAAGTGATTTCTGATATGCCCACCCTTTTTAACGATTCAAAAAAATTTTGAAACATGGAAAATTATTTTGAATTTTATCAAAAAATATGTAACTTTTGTTTTATTGCAATATTAATAACATACATGAAAAAATTTATCGATGCTGATTGGCTAAGAACAGTGCTGTTTTGAGGAAATTTAGTGCAAAAAAAGGAAATTTAGTGCAAAAAAGGAATTTTTTTAAGGTCCTTAAATTTACAAAACGAACAGCTTTTTCTCCACTTTTGACAGATTGCAGTGTACTAAAACATTATGGTTTGTTGAATAAATTAACTTGTCACATGTCTCGCAGACGTCACTTCCTGTTGAAATTTTTTCATGTATAATATTAAAAGAAATCACAGGAATTTAATTCGTTAAAATACAGCGGCTTTTTCTTGTCTTGTTGGTTCGCAAGAAAGTTGTATAAAAAATCGCT
>JAOEHT020022971.1:0-14616 GCA_025448195.2 Parazoanthus atlanticus | reverse complement strand
GGGGATACGGATCAACAACAGTTTGGCTGACGGAACCTGCAATTTGATGAACTCCAAAGCAGAGTTCAGGCAAGGGGGCTGTCCATACGGTGCAGTTCACGAGAGGACTTATGAACTAGAAACGTACTAACAACGTCAGAGTGTCTAAATAAGGATCCAACATGCCTCCCACCTGGACTAGCAACGCACTAACAACGTCAGAGTAGTGTCTAAATAAGGATCAAACCTGCCTCCCACATGCAGTGGGATGACTGAAGCATTGACTTACGGATCTGAGACAAGACAGCATTATCTGAAGAGGGCAAGGAGTTGCCGAAACGTTACAAGGACAACAAGACACAATTATTCAGTGGAAAAGACGGTGTGAGGAGAAGTTGATATGAAACAGATCCTTTGGAAAACCTTCATTGTCAATTACATTGTGAAGACGAGAATATACAATTCATGAGTAATTTAATTAAAAAGAACAATGTGAAAAAACAGCTTTATGATAATAGTTCAAACAAGAATAAGAGTCTTCAATTCATGAAACAAAACGAGACAAACGCAAGAGCGCTATCCTGAAATACTCAGGACGTCAAGTCCGAGAGAAACTGAAGGGTACATTTGGCGACGTGTGCGGGAATGAAATTGCGACCTAGCACGGTTTAACGAGATGAAACAATTTCTAGTCTGAAAAAGGCCCAACGCTTTACGAACGAGCTAGACAATTATTTTGAAATAGAAACCCGTGTATTACATGGTAAAGTTACTTTATGTTTACAGCTCAAAGGACAATTCAACCATTCATGATGTCATGAAGACCCCGAAACAACCTTCGCTTTTATCGTTGCACGTGTATATTGTTTATTTATAGTTTTGTCTCAACGATTAAATTGTTGGTTGATTGATTGATTGGTATAACTAACTCTAGGCAAGGCTCCGTCGATGGCAGGAAACTGACTGTTTTTTTCTAAGGACTCGTTTAATATGTTATAGGATTGTTACAAGCAAAAACTGAGAAAAAGCGAACTTGCACCATGTCAATCTAAGCGATGAAGAATCGTAACGTAGCAAAAAGTATGAGTGCTGCTGTGTATTATAGACTTCAAGAAGTAACATGTGAAGTACGAGAAATCACGCAAAATGTTGTACAACGAAATATGGTCAGAAAGAGCTTATACCTCAAGAAAGAGTCGTTTGAATCTTGGAGACAAGTGGTTGAAGTTGTACTGGCAACATGTTCCTTTGATATCTTCTCAACTTCACAAAGGAATCCCTGAATATGTTTTAATTTTATTACAAGAGAAAATGAAGGAACGGAAAACTTCCACCTTGTAAAACACTGTTTTTGTCTAAACGATGAAGAGTCGTAACGTTGCAATAATTATAAGTGATGTTGTGTACTACCGACTTCAGGAAGTACGAGAAATTCTGCACAATGTTGTACAACGAAACAAGGTCAGAGAAAGCTATAAAACAAGAAAGAGTCGTTTGAATCTTGGAGACAAGTGGTTGAAGTTGTACTGGCAACATGTCTCTCCGATATCCTCCCATAAACACCAGACAGGTCGTCCAAACGGAAACACTCTAAGATTTGCTAACCTGGGTCAATTGTCTGAAGAAGAATTGAAATAATCTGAGATTTCCAGATTAGTACAACGTAATTAGGTGTCTAGATGAGCGGAGCCTTTAGCTGGATTGAACAGGAGATTCAACTTGAGAGCACAAATCAAGGTCAACAAATACGGCAGAAGAAGTGACCCCAAGACATACCCACTGCCTGACTCGCAAAGACAGTTACCATAGACTTGTCAAATAAGCAGTAAGCCACGAGCAGCTAAGAAGTGCAATACGTCCACAAAGTGTCTCAATCGAAGAATTGCCGAAATCATTGTAATGCTACTGATAGCTGAAACAGATCCTTTGGAAGACCTTCATTTTCAGTTATTTTGTAAAGACGTGAATATATAGTTCATGAGTAGTTTAAAAGCAAAATGTGAAAAAAAGTAGCTTGATGATAATAGTTTAAAACTAGAATAAGAGTCTTCAATTCATGAAACAAAAAGGAGACAGACGCAAGAGCGCTATCCTGAAACACTCAGGAGGTCAATTCCTAGAGGAACCAAAGGGTACATTTGGCGACGTGTGCGGGAATGAAATTTAACGAGATGAAACCATTTAAAGGCTGAAAAAGGTCCAACGCTCTACGATCGAGACAGATATTTAACTAACGTCTTTAAATGACGTTTTTGCAATTGATTTTGAAATAGAAACCCGTGTATTACATGGTAAAGTTACTTTATATTTACAGCTCAGAACACATTATCACGATTGAGCGAAGAGGAACAGATGCATTCTCTGAATGGAACTTTCTTGATTTTCAATCCACGGTGAAACTGTTCATTCAATAAACTTATCATTTTTCATTCATTCATTCATTCATCTATTCATTCATTCATTCATTCATTCATTCATTCATGCATTCATTTATTTCCTTATTCATTCATTCATTCCTTCATTCATACATCAATTCACTAACACATTCATTCAGTGATTCCATTAATCATTCAATCATTATATTCATTAAGTGATTCAGTCATTTCCTTAAATATTTATCTATTTAATTGTTAAATTACTTAATTAATTATGTGTGTACTTTTGGAGACTCCGTCAAACATGCTCATTGCAAAAAGTATTCAATCAAACTCAAATCGCCTATTAAAGCTGTCTTCTTAGTTAAGCATTGTGTCAAGAGTAAATGAACCTTGCAATACCTACGTATGGACAATTCAACCATTCTTGACGTCATGAAGACCCCGAAACAACCTTGCCTTTTATCGTTGCACGTGTATATTTTTCATTTATAGTTTTGTCTCAATGATTAAATTGTCGGCTCGTTGATTGATTGATTGATTGATTGTTTGATTGATTGATTGATTATTTAATTGATTCATTGATTGATTCATTGATATAATTAACTCTAGATATGGCTCCGTCGATGACAGGAAGTAGACTGTATTTTCTAAGAAGTGGTTTTATATGTCATAGGATTGTTACAAGAAGTTAAGCAAAATGTTGTACAACAAAATGTGGTCAGAGAGAGCTTAGACGTCAAGAAAGAGTCGTTTGAATCTTGGAGACAAGTGGTTGAAGTTGTACTGACAACATGTTCTTCCGGTATCTTCCCATTTACACAAAGGAATCGCTGAATATGTTTTAATTTTATTACCAGAGAAAATGGAGAAGCGAAAAATTTCACCATATGAAACACAATTTTTGTCTAAATGATGAGGAATCGTAACGTAGCTATTATTACAAGTGCTGCTGTGTACTACCGACTTCAGGAAGTACGAGAAACTCTGCATAATGTTGTACAACGAAACAAGGTCAGAGAAAGCTTATACGTCAAGAAAGAGTCATTTGAATCTTGGAGACAAGTGTTTGAAGTTGTACTGGCAACATGTCTCTCCGATATCCTCCCCAAAGATACCAGACAGGTCGTCCAAGCGGAAACACTCTACGATTTGCTAACCTGGGTCAGTTGTCTGAAGAAAAATTGAACTAATCTGAGAATTCCAGATTAGTACAACGTACCTAGGTGTCAAGATGGGCGGAGCCTTTAGCTGGATTGAACTGGAGATTCAACTTGAGAGAACAGACGTAGGTCAACAAATACGGCAGAAGAAATGACCCCTAAGACATACCCACTGCCTGACTCGCAACAGACAGTTACCATAGACTTGGTCAACAAGCAGTAAGGCACGAGCAGCTAAGAAGTGCAATACGTCCACAAAGTGTCTTAATCGAAGAATTGCCCAATTTATTGTAATGCTACTGACAGCTGAAACAGATCCTTTGGAAAACTTTCATTGTCAATTACTTTGTAAAGACGAGAATATATAGCTCATGAGTAGTTTAAGAAGGAAAATGTGAAAAAAGTAGCTTTATGATAATAGTTCAAAACTAGAACAAGAGTCTTCAATTCATGAAACAAAAGGAGACAAACGCAAGAGCGCTATCCTGAAATATTCAGGAGGTCAATTCCGAGAGAAACTGAAGGGTACATTTGGTGGCGTGTGCGGGAATGAAATTGCGACCTAGCAGTTTAACGGGATGAAACAATTTATACGCTGAGAAAGGCCCAACGCTTTACGAGCGAGACAATTATTTAACTAACGTCTTTAAATGACGTTTTTTCAATTGATTTTGAAATAGAAACCCGTGTATTATATGGTAGAGTTACTTTATGTTTACAGCTCAGAACACATGATCACGATTGAGCGAAGAGGAACAGATGTATTCTCTGAATGGAACTTTCTTGATTTTCAATCCACGGTGAAACTGTTCATTCAATCAGCTGATCATTTTCATTCATTCATTCATTCATCTATTTTTTCGTTTCTTTTTTCATTCATTCATTCATTCATTCATTCATTCATTCATTCATTCATTTATTTATTCATTCATTTATTTATTCATCCATTAATTCATTCAGTCATTCATTGATCCATTCATTTATTTGTTCATTCATATATACATACATACATACATACATACATACATAAAGTCATTCAAACGTTCATTCAGTGATTCAATCAGTCATTCAGTCATTTTATTCACTCAGTCATTCAGTCATTTCATTAAATATTTATCTATTAAATTCTTGAATTTTTCAATTATTCAGTTATCTAATTAATTATGTATTTATGTATTTATTTTAGAGACTCCGTCCAACATGCCCATGAAAAAAGTATTCAATTAAACTCAAATCGCCCATTAAAAGCTGTCTTCTTAGTTAAGCATTGTGTTAAGAGTAAGTGAACCTTGCAATACACACGTAAGGACAATTCAACCATTCATGCGTCATGATGACCCCGAAACAACCTTGCCTTTTATCGTTGCACGTGTATGTTGTTAATTTATAGTTTTGTCTCAATGATTAAATTGTTGGTTGATTGATTGATTGATTGAGTGATTGATTGTTTGTTTATTTGTTTGTTTGATTGATTGATTGATTGATTGATATAATTAACTCTGGAGAAGGCTCCGTCGATGATTGTTATTTTCTAAGAACTGGTTTTATATGTTATAGGATTGTTACAAACAAAAACTGAGAAATAGCGAAATTGCACCTAGCAATAACTATGAGTGATGCTGTGTACTAACGTTTTCAAGAAGTAATATGTCAAGTACGAGAAATGAAGCAATGTTGTACAACGAAATATGGTCAGAGAAAGCTTATACAACAAGAAAGAGTCATTTGAATCTTGGAGACAAGTGGTTGAAGTTGTCACTGGCAACATGTTTGTCCGATATCCTTCCATGTACACAAAGGAATCCCTGAATATGTTTTAATATTATTACAAGGAAAATGAAAAAACGGACAACTTCCACCATGTCAAACACTGTCTAAACGATGAATAATCGTAAGGTAGCAAAAATTATGAGTGCTGCTGTGTACTACTGACTGCAAGAAGTAACGTGTGAAGTACGAGAAGTTAAGCAAAATGTTGTACAACAAAAAAATGGTCGGAGAGAGCTTATACGTCAAGAAAGAGTCGTTTGAATCTTGGAGACAAGTGGTTGAAGTTGTACTGGCAACATGTTCCTCCGATATCTTCCCATCTACACAAAGGAATCGCTGAATATGTTTTAATTTTATTACAAGAGAAAATGAAGGAACGGAAAACTTCCACCATGTCAAACACTGTTTTTGTCTAAACGATGAAGAATCGTAACGTAGCAATAATTACAAGTGCTCCTGTGTACTACTGACTTCAGGAAGTACGAGAAATTCTGCACAATGTTGTACAAAGAAACAAGGTCAGAGAAAGCTTGTACGTCAGGAGAGTCATTTGAATCTTGGCGACAAGTGGTTGAAGTCGTACTGGCAACATGTCTCTCCGATATCCTCCCCATAAACACCAGACAGGCCGTCCAAGCGGAAACACTCTAAGATTTGCTAACCTGGGTCAGTTGTCTGAAGAAGAATTGAACTAATCTGAGAATTCCAGATTAGTACAACGTAACTAGGAGTCTAGATGGGCGAAGCCTTTAGCTGGATTGAACTGGAGATTCAACTTGAGAGAACAGATGTAGGTCAACAAATACGGCAGAAGAAGTGACCCCCAAGGCATGCCCACTGCCTGACTCGCAACAGACAGTTACCATAGACTTGTTCAACAAGCAGTAAGGCACGAGCAGCTAAGAAAAGCAATACGTCCACAAAATGTCTCATCGAAGAATTGCCGAATTTATTGTAATGCTACTGATAGCTAAACAGATCCTTTGGAAAACCTTCATTGTCAATTAATTTGTGAAGACGAAAATATATAATTCATGAGTAGTTTAAGAAGCAAAATGTGAAAAAATAGTTTTAGGATAATAGTTCAAAGCAATCTTCAATAAGAGTCTTCAATTCTTGAAACAAAAGGAGAGAGACGCAAGAGCGCTATCCTGAAATATCCGAGAGAAACTGAAGGGTACATTTGGCGACGTGTGCGGGAATAAAATTGCGACCTAGCAGTTTAAGGAGATGAAACAATTTATAGGCTGAAAAAGGCCCAACCCTTTACAAACGACACAGATATTTAACTAAAGTCTTTAAATGACGTTTTTGCAATTGATTTTGAAATAGGAACCCGTGTATTATATGGTAGAGTTACTTTACACATGATCACTAGATATTAAGCAAAGAGGAACAGATGCATTCTCTGAATGGAACTGTCTTGATTTTCAATCCACGGTGAAACTGTTCATTCAATCAACTGATCATTTTTCAATCATTCATTCATTCATCCATTCTTTCATTTCTTTCTTTTTTTATTCATTCATTCATTCATTTATAAATTCATTCGTTCATTCATTCATCCATTCATTCATTTATTTATTTATTTCTTCATTCATTCATACATATTCATTCATTCATTCATTCATACATAAATTCACTCACACGTTCATTCAGTGATTCAATCAATCATTCAATCATTATATTCACTCAGTAATTCAGTCATTTCCTTAAATATTTTTCTATCTAATTATTTAATTATTTATTATAATTTTTTAAATTAATTATGTATTTATGTATTTATTTTCAGAGACTCCGTCAAACATGCGCATGCAAAAAGTATTCAATCAAATTCAAATCGCCTATTAAATCTGTCTTCTTAGTTAAGCACTGTGTTAAGAGTAAGTGAACCTTGCAATACATACGTAAGGACAATTCAATCATTCATGACGACATGCAGACCCCGAAACAACCTTGCCTTTTATCGTTGCACGTGTATATTGTTAATTTATAGTTTTGTCTCAAAGATTAAATTGTTGGTTGGTTGGTTGATTGATTGTTTGATAGATTGATTGATTGATTGATTGTTGATTGATTGATTGATTGATTGATTGATTGATTGATTGATTGATTGGTTGGTTGGTTGGTTGGTTGGTTGGTTGATTGATTGATTGATTGATTGATTGATTGATTGATTGATTGATATAGTCAACTCCAGGCAAGGCTCCTTCGATAAAAGGAAGTTGACTGGTATTTTCTAAGGATTGGTTTAATATCTTATAGGATTGTTACAAACAAAAACTGAGAAATGGCGAACTTGCACCATCGTCAATCTAAACGATAAAGAATCGTAACGTAGCAATAATTATGAGTGCTGCTGTGTACTACTGACTTCAAGAAGTAACATGTGAAGTACGGGAAATATAACGACATATACGACGAAATATGTTCAGAGAGAGCTTATACGTCAAGAAAGAATTGTTTGAATCTTGGAGACAAGTAGGTGAAGTTGTACTGGCCACATGTCCCACCGATATCCTCCCCATGGACACCAGACAGGCCGTCATAGCGGAAACACTCCGACATTTGCTAATCTAGGTTAGTTCTCAACTTCTTAGGAAAGCGTCACATATCGATATCGGTCACGAGAAACGTCATATGGACGTTTCTCTGGAGACCCCCCCCCCTCCAGAAACGTCACACACATTTATCGATATGTTATTGTATATATAAACACAGCAAAACTACTGTAAGAGTTGAAGGCATTTCCACGGTTTACTTTCTGGATGATTATGTTTTTAAGAAAGATCTCTGAAAAAATGATATCGCCGAGATCACAAATCACATTCGTAACTTTCCATTGGCTCGAACGTCTGTAAGGCCTACATTATTTTGTCCTCAAGGCATGATTCGAAACAATCAGTCAGTTTTAAACGTAACCAAACAAGATACAATACAGGCCAACGGCAACAAAACAAAGCATAGCCGTTAGGTAACTGCACTCTCTAAAAAAAGTAATATGCAAGTGAGCTAACTAGTAACTAGTTCGGTAAGGGAAATTTCAAAGATTTTGAATACAAACTATCGATTTTTCCCACGGCGAATTGCAGAGAAACCTCACAGCCACCAAACCCCCACCCCCCAACGTCCATATGACGTTTCTCGTGACCGATATCGATACGTGACGCTTCCCTTAAACTTTGTTCAGCGATACAGTTTTGAGCCAGTAAAATGAGCAGTTAGAAGTTTGTTTGTTCTGTAGGAGTAGAAGTGTTTGATGGTAATTGTATAAAACATTGTGACGAGCTAGGGTAAAAAGCGGTCTGTTTGGGCTGGGCTACCTTGTATTTTGCCAGCCAATAAAACGGTGTAAAAATTGCTGCGAGAAGCATTTCCTTAGTTAGGAACTGTGCATGATAATCTTATTGGTTTTCCAAAGCATTCTCGCAACCCATTTCAAATGATACAAATCGTGTTTTCTCGAGATGGCACCTTGATGGTCAGATTATCTTTGCGAAGTGGGAAGACACTAAAAATGTTTTCTATGAATATCAACTTGGTTTACAGCAGCAGGAAAATATGTTGATGAGCGAGGATCAAAGGAGCACAAAAGTACAGAACTACAAGCCAAAAATAGTTAACATGCCATACTGTTATTAAGGTGCAAGTATAATTATCTCTATGTTGCTCTTCACAAAAGAACGGAAGAAAATGCCAAACTCGATGCTGGCATTTCATAATCGCTGGATCATTTGTAGATTTTATCTACAGAAACACTTTACGAGTGGTTTCATTATGAAGGGAAATTTAAAGCAACAGCTTTTCGACGATTAATAAGAAGAATAGCCGATACTTTTGTAAGAGATACCTATAAACTAAATAATCTTCTTATCAACCTGCTTTGTTCATCGTCCAAACATTCAGTCGTTCATTCATTCAATCTATCAATCATTCAGTAAGTCAATCAATCAATCATTCAATCATATTCTATTATTTATTTATTTATTTAATTATTTTCAAGATGAAACCAAGATGGTTGGCAACAAGATCACATGCAATACGACACTAACTCCCCTGTACACGGGGGTGTATCGTAAGTAAAGAAAATTGCAAACAACAAAACTACAAATCAGCTAATATTAACTAAATAATCACTGATTGCAAATAGATAAACGAGCAGTGCCAGACTGTAGAGAGACTACTTTTGTAACAGAGTGGAGGATAAAATGTTTTTGGTATCAGAGTGGAGTTAAGTAATGACGGTAGGGGCAGAACTCCAGATTAGTACAACGTAACAAGGTGTCTAGATGGGCGGAGCCTTTAGCTGCATTAAACTGGAGATTCAACTTGAGAGAACAGATGTAGGTCAACAAATACGACAGAAGAAGTGACCCCTAAGACATACCCACTGCCTGACTCGCAACAGACAGTTACCATAGACTTGGTCAACAAGCAGTAAGGCACGAGCAGCTAAGAAGTGCAATACGTCTACAAAGTGTCTCAATCGAAGAATTGCCGAAATTATTGCAATGCTATGATAGCTGATACAGATCCCTTGGAAATCTTTCATTGTCAACTACTTTGTGAAGACGAGAATATAATGTTCATGAGTAGTTTAAGAAGCAAAATTTCAAAAAATAGCTTTATAATAATGATCAAAACAAGAATAAGAGTCTTGAGTTCACGAAACAAAAGGAGAGAGACGCAAGAGCGCTATCCTGAAATACTCAGGAGGTCAATTCCGAGAGAAGTTGAAGGGTACATTTCGCAACGTGTGCGGGAATGAAATTGCGACCTAGTAGTTTAACGAGATGAAACAATTTTTAGACTGAGAAAGGCCCAACGCTTTACGAACGTGACAGATATTTAACTAACGTCTTTGAACGACGTTTTCGCAATTAATTTTGAAATATGAACCCATGTGTTCTTAAAAGGTACAGCTACTTTATGTTTATAGTTCAGAACACCTGATCACGATTGAGCAAAGAGGAAATGCGTTGTTTATATGGACCTTTCTTGATTTTCATCCCACGGTGAAACTGTTCATTCAATCATTTTTCCATTTTTCATTCATTTATCCATTCATTCATTCATATATGAATTCACTCACTTGCACATTCATTCATTGATTCAATGAATCATTCAGTCATTATATTCACATATGCAGTGATTTAGTCATTTCCATAAATATATATCTATATAATTATTTAACTAATTATTTATTTATATATTTATTTCTAGAGACTCGGTCAAACATACCCATGCAAAACAATATTCAATCAAACTCAAAACACGCTATTAAAGTTGTCTCTTTTGTTATACTATTGTGTTGATAGTAAGGAAACCTTGCAATATACACGTAAGGACAATTCAACTGTTCATACAACTTGATAATGACGTCATGAAGACCCCGAAATATCCTTGCTTTTTACCATTGCACGTGTATATTATATTTTTATATTTTTGCTTGAATGATTAATTTTTTTGTTCATTGATCAATTGATTAATTCATTGACCGATTAATTGATTGATTCATATAATCAGCTCCAGGCGAGGCTCCGTCGATGGCAACAGGCTGACTGTTGCTTATGTAAAATAATTGTTACAGAGAAAAATGGAGAAATGGAGAACTTGCATCATGTCAAAAACTGTTTTTATCTTAACGATGAAGAATCGTAAAGTAGCAATAATTATAAGTGCTGCTGTGTACTACTGACTTCAGGAAGCACGAGAAATTCTGCAAAATGTGATACAGCGAATATGTTCAGAGAAAGCTTACACATCAGGAGAAAATCATTTGAATCTTGGCGACAAGTGGTTGAAGTTGTACTGACAACATGTCCCTTCCATACCTTCCATACGGACATCAAGGACTCGCTGAATATGTTATAGGATTGTTACAAACAACATGGAGAAATGGGGAACTTGCACCATGTCAAACACTGTCTATCTAAACGATGAAGTACCGTAACGTAGCAATAATTCTGAGTGCTGCTGTGTACTACTGACTTCAGGAAGTACCAGAAATTCTGCAAAATGTTGTACAACGAAACATGGTCAGAGAAGATTTTACAGCAAGAAAGAATCGTTTGAATCTTGGAGAGAAGTGGTTGAAGTAGTACTGGCAACATGTCCCTCCGATATCCTCCCCGTGAACACCAAAGACTCGCTGAAAATGTTATAGGATTGTCACACTCATAAATGGAAAAATGGGAAAGTTGCACCAATTCAAACACTATTTTTATATAAACGATGAAGAGTCGTAACGTAGGAACATTTATGATTGCCGCTGTGTACTACTGACTTCAGGAAGTACAAGAAATGCGGCAAAATGTTGTTCAACGAAACGTGGTCAGAGAAGATTATACATCAAGAAAGAGTCGTTTGAATTTTGGAGACAAGTGGCTGAAGTAGTACTGGCAACATGTTCCTCCGATATCCTCCCCGTGAACACCAAGGACTTGCTGAAAATGTTATAGAATTGTTAACAAGCCAAAATAGAGAAAGGAGAATTTGCACCATGTCAAGCACTGTTTTTATCTAACTGATGAAGAATCGTAATGTAGCAATAATTCTGAGTGCTGCTGTGTTCTACTGATTTCAGGAAGTATAAAAAATTCTGCAGAATGCTGTAATAGCGAAACGCGGCCAGATAATGCTTATACCTCAAGAGGGAATCTTTTGAATCTTGGAGACAAGTGGTTGAAGTAATACTGGTAACATGTCCCTCCGATATCCTCCCCGTGAACACCAAGGACTCGCTGAATATGCTATAGGATTGTTACACTCAAAAAGGGAAAAATGGAGAACTTGCACCATGTCAAACACTGTTTTGATCTAAATGATGCAGAGTATTAACGTAGCAACTTCTGTGAATGTTTTTGTGTAATACTGACTTCAGGAAGTAGAAGAAATTCTGAAAAATGTCGTACAACGAAACATGGTCAGAGAAGATAAGACATCAAGAAAAAATCGCTTGAATCTTGGAGACAAGTGGTTGAAGTAGTACTGAGAAACAAAGGTTTGAGCTATATCAGACAGCGGAAGAAGCGAACAAGAAACCCGATGCGACAAAGATCGCCATGTTGTTGTCTGCAATTGGCCCCGAACTCTGGAGAGATACAACCACTTCGAGTGGCAAACAGAAGGAAACGGTGCCAAAGATAACTCAAAATTTAAAGTTGTCCTTGATATATTCCAGAAAGAGTTTGCTGGAATAAAAAGATTGGTCTTTGCGAGATATCAGTTCTGGCATTATCAACGTGGCGAGGGACAGCCATTTGATGAATTTCTCACTCAGTTGAAAACTTTTGCACAAGACTGTGAATTCCTGGACGTCGACAACATGGTTAGAGATAAAATTGTCTTTGCAACGACGGATAAGCCTCTGAAAGAAAGGCTCGTGAGAAAAGTAGATCTACACCTGCAGAGAGCAGTCGATTTGTGTCGTTCAGCCGAGATCACACACAAGGAAATGCATTCAATGAATTCGGGTAAAGGTGAAACCACACGTGCAACTGCTACTGAGCAAAACGTCCACGCACATGGAAGCCGAAGGAAACCAAGGGCTGGTCAGACTGAACCGAATAGTAGAAAGTGTAAGAGATGTGGTCGTGAGCACCCCATTCGTCAGTGTCCTGCCTGGGGCTAATATTGTGTGCGATGTGGAGGTTCCAATCATTTCTCAGGACAATGATTTTCCAGAAATACTTCAACACAGGTCCATGAAGTTAGTGTTCAACCCAGTGAAAATGAATTTTTCATTGACAGCCTTTATATTAGCAACATTAATGCCACAGAAGACGGTCATGATCCAGCATGGTTTGCAGTGCTAAATGTCCACAGTTCACGAATTCGAATAAAATCAGACACAGAGGCTGCAGCCAATATTTCGCCTCTGAAAACCTTCAATAAGTTGAAGCACCACCCCACAGCTTTAAAAAATCAATGCCGGTCAAATTGAAGGTCTTTGGAGGTCTTACGGTGGGGCAAGAGGGCAAAGTTAAGTTAAAATGCAATGCAAATGACCAAGAGTACAAGTCAGATTTCGTTATTACTGCTACAAAAGTCCCGCCAATTTTTGGTTTGCATCTCAAGGCATGTCTGGATCTGGGTTTAATTCAAAAGGAAGATCAATTTGAGCAATATGTCGTGGACAGTGTTGATAAACCCATAACTGTGGACTCCCCACTACAAGAATACAAGATGTGTTTGAAAGATTAGGAAAATTCCTTGATGCCTATCATACTGAGAGCAAACCAGATGTGGAGCCAGTGATACAACAACCACACTGAGTGCCACAAAGTCTCCATGATTGACTAAGACATAAGTTTGATGAAAATGAGAATGATGTCATTGCCAAGGTTGATTGCCAACTGACTGGGTAATTATTATTGTGATGATTGAGAAGAAAGGTGGTGGTTTACAAATCCGTTTGGACCCCAAAGACCTTAATCTGGCAATCAGAAGAGAACATTTCCAGATTCCCACCTATGAAGATGTAGTGAGTCACCTCGGAGGAAAGCGATTTGTCACAATCCTAGATCAGAAAGACTCGATCTTACTGGCAGAAAAGAGCTGATATTTGTGCACTTTCCACTCACCCTTCGGTCGCTACCGGTTCCCCAGATTGCCCTTCGACATTTGTTCTGCGTCAGAACTTCTACAGAAAATAACCTACAAATCATTTGGTGACATTGATGGAGTTATGCTGACGTAATGCAGCAATAAATGTGAGTGCTGCTGTGTACTAATGACTTCAAGAAGTACGAGAAATTCTGCAAAATGTTGTACATCAAAACATGGTCAGAGAAAGCTTATAAATCAAGAAAGAATCACCTGAATCTTGGAGACAAGTGGTTGAAGTTGTACTGGCAACCTGTCCCTCCGACATCCTCCCCATAGACACCAGACGGGCCGTCATAATAAAGTTCTTTATTTAAAAATGACTTTAAACAAACGTTTACATAGCGGAAACACTCTAAAATTTGCTAATCTAGGTTAGTTCTCAGCTTCTTAAACTTCGTCCAGCGAGACAGTTTTTGAACCATCAAAATGACCAGTTAGAAGTTTGTTTCTCGTATAGGAGTAGAAGTGTTTGATGGTAATTATAACATTGTGACGAGCAAGGGTAAAGGACGGTTTGTTTGGGCTGGGCTACCTTGTGTTTTGCCAGCCATAAAAATGGCGTAAAAATTGCTACGCGAAGCATTGGAAGGTTCCAGGCCATTCACATGAACACATGGAAATTTGCGGAATCAACTTACACCCAGGATGTAATGAGACTCGCAAAAGGAAAGAACAAAGACTCATTTTCAAACTCGGGACCGTAGCTCCCCACGGAATCA
>JAOEHT020022970.1:0-23459 GCA_025448195.2 Parazoanthus atlanticus | reverse complement strand
TTACTATTACTATTACTATTACTATTACTATTACTATTACTATTACTATTACTATTACTATTACTATTACTATTACCGTACCGTTCCTATTAATATCTACGACCATCGTCGGTACTGTTACCATTGTTGAGTATTCTATTTGCTTTCTAGGTTTGGTTCCAAAACAGAAGGGCAAAGTGGCGAAAGCGAGAGAAATCACTTGGACGCGAAAGTCCAAATTATCTTTATGGCCAATCTAGTCCAGAATGTTTGTCCATACACGAAGTACCTCACTTACACGGGGCTTGCCCTCCAGCAATGAACCCAGCCATGGAAAGATGGACGCCCCATGTACCAGCTCTGAGCCTCGTTTCCCCGTATGCAACAGCCCCTAGTCCATATGGTGCCTTGGGGCCTCATCTCGGGGCGATGCCACCCGCACCACTGTACTCACCCGCCCATCTTTACAGACATTATGCGGCCCATCCCGCCATGGCACATATCATGAAAAGCGGGTATCCTTTAGAACCCCCTGTGATGGGTCGAGACCGCAAAATGAGCATAGAAGATCTTCGAATTAAGGCGAAAAAACATAATGCCACTCTTGGAGGAACTGCAGAAGAACACAATGGACTCTTAGTCTAGAGTTTTACAAACAAATATATTTAATAATTTACATTCACAAGACATCTGCAGTTTAGTAGACAATGGACGTATAAAGTCTGTATGTAAATACTAGTGTGAGATGCTAGTTTCTAGGTATGTACACCACCTTTATAAATAAGACTACTCTTCTCTCTATAACTTCCCTTATTCTCGGTGACAGTAATTTAACCTTTTCAATCTAGCATCCTTGACAAACGATCAGGCTAAACGGCTTTAACGAAAAGCAAACTGTAGATGTGTAATGAAGAATCGGTGCATAGTCAGGTCTTCTACCAAAAGTGATTCAAGATACACAGCTAATCACAGGGTGTTTCATTCATTCGTACAGCTACATAATAAATCCCGAGTTTCCATACAAAATCCGGACTATTTATTAATTTGCACAAACAAAGTATATGTGTTACATTTTTTGTCACCAAGCCCTATAATTTTGGAAAAGCAAAGTATTTGATAAGAAACAGCAACTTGTTAATCTCTCCCTAAGCAGGTTGTTTGTATGGAAAGTGTATATATATATTCAAGTGCTTTGCGGTGGAGAATACAAATATAATTTGATCGAGTAAAACACTGAACTGATTGAACCAGATGACAGCTAGATATAATGGCGACCAACGAATGGTTGATGAAAAGGACAGTTTGAACTGGACTCGTGTCTGCGGATGAGATTAACAAGTAGTAGTATTACAACAACCGTTAAATAATGGAGTTAGAAAATCTGAATGCGTGTTTTCAAAGTATTTTTAAAAATAAGAAATGAAAACTTTGTACATATATTGTGTTGCCCCTTAAACATGGTTAGTTGTATTTACGTTTTTCCAGACAAAATTCCTAATAAAATTGGAGTTACATAAATAACTGTTTGCACGAATTTTACATTACCTAGTATGGACAGTACTTCCCTTAACTTGTCAACGTTACATCATGGTTATTCTTAGTATTTAGAAGTTTGCTAACGTTTTCCAAAAAAAGCGGCAAAAACGACCGTGAACTTGTAAGATCTTTGGAAGGCTTCCTGCTAGACGTAAGGCGACGACCGTAGTTGATAGAGAGAATAAGAAACAGACAGACAAAAGAGACAGAGAAAGAGAGACAGAGGTGGAGATCAGTAATCAAAACAACTGCTTTGCAGAAAAGCCGCGTTAATTTGAAAGGATTAAATTATACTATAATTGTAATCTATTTACAATTTTATACAAAAACTATTTGTAATCTATTTACAAATTAGATGAAACTATTTCTGTTAACAATCATACAACAGTTAAACAACAGCGAGGCTGCTTATTTGCCTTTTAAAAACAGAGTCAAGAGACAGAGAGAGATAGAGAGACAGAGGGAACGGGGGGGAGGAGTGACTTAATTTCGAAGAAAACACCCCCCGTTCCAGCCCCTCTCAGCACCCTCCCCACTCCCCAGTGGCAAGATCAATTGGTCCTCTAATTATCAACACTCTCTATGCGATATGTCTATCCTTAGCCCTACCCCCTGCCTCTCTCAAATCGGCCTCTAAGTTCTTAAGAACGCCAACGCAGTTTTCCCTTTCATAAACAGTTGATGCCATTTCAAGCAACAGTCCATTGCCATTGAAGAAAGGTGAAGTCGTAATTGTGGAAATACAACTAACACTAATCCTATAACCTTAACCCTAATCCTAACCCAATCACATAAAGAAGAGAAGAAAGTTAAATACTAAAATGGAACGAATATAAACTTGAAGTGTTGAAGAGTACTAATTGAACCTGGTACTGCTAACATTCTGGACAGTCTTACAGCGCTCTATCACTACACGCTTTTCTTATAAGAACAAACTTTATAGGAACACCCAAGCTGAAATTTGCCCACAAATTAAGAACAAGCTAAGAACAAGCTCAGGCTGAAGTTTGTAATTTCAATACTTTATTGAATGAAAGTCCACAGTTAAAACTGTAAAGCTCACGACTACGTTCTAACCAAAATTGAAGTTTTCTATTTGTCACCTCGGCAGGCACAGCAGTGAATCAAGATTTTAACACATAGTGCTTGAACAAACAATAAGAGACACGTGTCTCCAACATTACTGTATTGTTTTCTATACATCTAATGACTTGAGGCAGAAGTCGCCAATACATCATGCAGGAACAGTTCAGCCTCAGCCAAAATTTACTGGTTCTTATAAAAAAGCGTGTATGCATGCATGCCAACCACCGTCCATATCGCTGCCATGCATTTAAGGTGAAGAAGTTAAAAGAACGACAATAATTTGGTTCAGTTCTTCTTTTAGGTTTGGGTTAAGGTCAGGGTTAGTATATTAGTTGTATATTCGTCTTCTTCATAAAAACGGCAATAAGCAACTTTCACAATCGTGCGTGGAATGGTTAGGCTGTCAGCTGGCGGGCCCACACGATTTGAAAATGGCAGATTGTGTAACGATGGTAAAAAGATTGATAATTTCTGAAAGACGATAAACGATAAAACTCAAAATTGTCACAGAATAATGTAAACACGGATTGTGGCCTCCAGCAAAACCCTTACTTTGCTCTGCCCTGGACAGTTGGTATGGACAGTTACAAATGAAATCGACCATTGACGAAAGGGAAAATTCTGTCGGCAAACAATATGAAAGGTTTTGAGAAGCTATTCGATACCAGAATGCCCCCAAAAGCTCTAAACCAGTGTAATGCATGGCAGCTTGACTCAAAAGTTGACTATTACATCAATCAACTATGTGAAAACTACTCGCGCCGCATGCATGCAGTTTGATTTTTAACTCCGAAACACTCTAAGATTGTGATAATCAAAGACAACGTGGCAAATAATTGAACTTGTAAGAGACAATTGAACTAGTTATACCATTTTTCTTTTATAGGAACTTTTTTCTTTAAGAACATTGCGCCTGAAAAAGATCGTCAAAATGTTAGGAACACGCGAAGAGTTGTATACGTCAGGCTAGAATTTTCGATAAGGACAGGGCTTTCCGTGTGACTTCGTAAAAGAGATACACTTCTTTTTTATCAAGAACAAACTTAATAAGAACAGTGAGGCTCAAATCGCCTGAAAAATAAGAACAAATTAAGAACAATCTGAGGCTGAAATGAAAATGTTAAGAAAAAATAAATTTAATAAAAATGGTGAAACGCAGCAAGCAATCACACTCAGCATCACACAGTAAATAAGTGTTGTTACTGCTTATCCAACTGTAACAAATACTGTGCTGTACAATATACATGTATTGTCTGCCTCAAATTACAAGAAAAACAGAGCATACGAAAGCACCTAAAGGCGTTTTAGTTGATTTGCAGCCACTAAAAAATATATGGCAGTTAAGAACAAATTTATAAGAACATTTTGAGCCTCAAATTGCTGAAAAAATAAGAACATCGAGCCTGAGCAAAATTTTACCGGTTCTTAATTTTAAAAAAGTTTACTCAGTGGTACATTTGGTTTGTTATATATACCGCTAATAAATAGGGATATACAGTAATGAAAATGAGAGTTCGCGTTTACGTGGAAAGTGAAATAGCCAGGGTTTCTCTTCTACCTGGAAAACCATCTGGAAAACCTTATAGAAACTGCGATCAAATAATATATTGATTTGTTGGCTCGCCGCATTTTGAAAGAAGCGTTGTTTTAACCCGCGCTTTTGTTCTGTTGTCTTCGTGTGTTGTCTTCACTATTGTTTTCAATCGGTTCTGCTACGACTGAGTAATATTAATGCAGTCCAAGCGATTTGTTTAGTATCGGCCTCCCACGGCCGCTAATGGAAAATATCGGGTAATCGAGTCACTCTAGCTGGCGTGTTTACAAGGGAAATATGATGACTCTACCACCAGGATAATCCCTTTTTCTGAAACTGAAACTCGAGCACCTAAGATGAAGTATATGAATACATATAATTAATACATATACTGCATATCGCTTGTTAAAAAAGCAGCCAGCCGTTAAAGGAAAAGACTGAGCAAATGAGTTAGTGCGCGCCAGAGTATGACGATAACCCATCGCCGCATCGGCACTTCGGTTACCCAGTCACAACGCATGCAGTTCATAATCGAATTATCAATATCTTACAATTCATTATTTCTATATTGTGATTTGAAAGAAATATGCACGAGTGAGGTTTTCCGGCAGAGAATAACAAAACTGCGTGTGCATGAAAAACGAGACTGCTATGCGGTCATGCAATTTCGTAATCACTCGTACGCGTGTGATTTGTATAGGAAACACCACGGTCTCAGAATAATTTATGAAAAATATCACAAGTGTTTTTGGTCTGAAAGTGGCGTTATACCACGAGCCGGCGTAGCTACAAAATACCATATTTTTCAAAGTTCCCGATCATTTCCGAAGATTTTCCGAAGATTGCCAGATATTTTCCAAAATTTTCGATTTCACCAAAATATTTCCGAGCATTTTTGAATACTTTCGGAAGATTTCCAAAGATTTTCAAAGAGTTCAGAAAATTTTCCGAAGACTTCCCAAGATTTTGCGATGACTTTTCGAAGATTTTCCAACCATTTCCGAACAATTCCGAAGACGTCTGAACGTTGCCGAATACTTTCGACAGTTTTCCATACCCTTTTGACTAAACTAGTTTAGAATATATTTTTTTATCATTTCCGAATTTTTTTAGTAAATAAAATTACCGGATGACAACGTGCCAATTTAGGTTTTCTTTGCACATGTACTATTTTTGAAAGAGTTAGCTGCACATTATTAAGGAAAAATTCACAGGCAAACACAGGGATCTCCTACATCTCGCATGCGTCCAATAAATTGTTAAAACTATAAATTTGTCTTGTGTTCTGCTCTTGTTTTGCGCGCGGTTTCTTTCGATCGACAAGCCGCGCGGTCTGGTTTTTGTGGGTCTGGGTACGAGAATAATTCGGAGTTCATCGGGAACCCCATCCAACTGAGTCCGAGCGGATTGCGAACGTATATTTCAATGGTTCCCGACGATCTCCGAACTATTCTCGTACCCAGACCTACACAAACCCAGACTGCGCGGACGGCCTTCGTACCCAGACCCACAAAAACCAGACCGCACGGCTTGTCGATCGATCGATCAAACCGCTCGCAAAACAAGAGCAGAACACAAGGTAAATTTATAGTTTTAACAATTTATTGGACACATGCGAGATGTAGGAGCTCCCTGTGGGCAAGCAACTAATCAGAAGGCAGTATTTTTTTGTAATTTTTTTATTTAAATATGAACTGAAATAATTACAGTGTTTGTTTCATGTATTTTACTCAGCACTGAAGTGGAGTTTCTTGCACTTCAAAACATTCCACAGCAATTTTTTTCAATCGCTAGTACGTCCTGTTTTGACGATATAATAATTTTCAAGAATAGTTCTTTCTCTATCAATTCATCGCGGTCTAAACTTTGCTACGAGTAACGTACCTGAAACGACAAATTTATTGCAAGAAAAATTGCTGCGATGGTTACGGAAAGTATAACTCATTCTAAGTTTTGCAAAGATTGCAGCAACTTGTTTTGCAGTGACTTTGTCAAATTCAGGGTGCGTCATCACACGGTGCATATTTTTGTGCATATTTTTGTCTTGCAAGTCGTTAGGATACAAGCTGCAAGAAAAAATACAGCATGTATGAACAGCTTAAGTTTCCTAATGAATGAAATTTAGGTTTTTAAAATGAATTGTGCTTGAAGATTTTATAACGTAGCATTACTTCATCCCCCATTACTCCTATGCATGTTGGTAGTTAAATTTAGACTGTTTTTTGCGACTGAACGGAAAGTCAATACTGTTTTAGATTCGTGACAGCTGCATCTCTCTTTACTTTTCCTTTGTGTTTTTGGGTTTTCGTAAATCGACTGAAAAGCGAAAGATCTTTTAGCTTAAAACAAGTAGCATTTAACATTTCTACACTTTAAAAGGGTGCAAAATGACCACGACATGTGTTTCGAAAGTAAACTTCAATTTGAACAACTAAAGTTTAGCCCAAAGATGTTATTACGAATGTCAAATTTATTCCACTTTGCCAACTGTTGTCACTCATTTTGCAATTTGTATGTTTTAATAAATGTCCATCACCCTTTGAGTAGCTTCTGAACAATAACTATGATAGGTGATTTTTATTAAATGTTGAAAGGCTGCAATTATTCATCAAAAGCAGTTACAAATGGTCGTCGGTCATTTTCTTGGTTTCGTTTTGTGAGAACAAGCATTCGACAAGCAGTTACTGACAAGTATGGTGCTACTAGAAGCAAACGAGCACTCACCAAGCTGGCTGAGGGGTTTTGGGGACAATTAATATTTGAAAGACCAAGTCCACGGTTGAGATCGTGATCCTTAGGTAACTGAAAATTCTATTTCTACTTTTGAGATGCATGGTGCATTTAAGACTGCTGAAAACAGTTTTGACAGTTTCTTTGAGTAACTTTTATTCCTAGGGACATTATTTCAGAAAGATAACAGCCATAAAACCCAAACTTGACGAGAGAAAAATGAAGTAATATAGAAGTTTCGTGAAGATTTTGATCGTTTCCGTGGCAACGCAGAAATTTAAAAAAAGACTAAAATTATATCACTCTTGCTAAAAGTATATTCAAAATCTAGTCATTAAAGATTGATGAATTTTTCCATGATTTCAGTCGAGATCACGGTTCAGTCAACAAAAGAAAAAAGAAAAACTGACAGAGGAGATCGGCAAAATGTAGTGAAACTTAATTTGAACAGTTCTTAAATGATAAATTAACTGTCACAATCAAATTGTCTCAGACTTTCATAAAAATAATACAATCTTGTACTTTCCACATCAAATGGAAACAGTCCCAAATTTGAAAGCACTGATGGCTTCATTTAGCAACGACCGGTCCAAGTAAAACTTTTTAATCTTCTTCATTATTTATTACTTTAATATTTTACTTCTTTAAAGTTCATTGTGTTTATTCACTTAGAGAAATATCACATCGCACCTGCTAAGAGACTGAATTGATGTCAGTGTTTTTTCATTAAAACGCGTTTGTCAGAATATTTCACTCACTAGGTAGGGGTTGCTTTGAAGCCAATATTCAGTTGCCTTCTTTTTCACTCTGATAAACCATTAGCAAACATTTTAAACAAAAGATTCGTCATCATTTCCTTGTGTTGATTGCACACCTTTGGTGCGGAAAATTCCAGGCTCGTAATTGATCTCGTTGCAGCGGTTTGTGAAACAGCGCTAAAAACTTCGCTAATTTCGACGAGAAGAGACTGAAAGAACCACGTTGAGTTTACAAAAGGTACATTTACTTACAGTTAATCAGTAATATGTATCTCAAAGATATCTAAAGAAGTGCTGACTAAGAAAAATGAGGGAACAATATATGGCCGTGTTCTGATAGATCTATATCAGAAAGTGCTCTAGATACAGCTATACAAAACAGTATTACTTGAGCGGTTGAGTGAAATAATTTAATATACATTTACATGTAGTATATTTGTTGGTCAAAGTTTGTAAGTTGTACTATATTTATTCGGTAGTAAAGAACATTCGCCTGCTTTTGTCCAAGTGCGACAGTTGTACAACTAACTTCATATTAACTTACTCCAAGTTTTGCGTCTCCGAGGCCAAAGAAAAGGTAGCAAAAATATTTAGATTTTCAGTATTTTTCCTTCAGACATAATTGTTTCAGTCCACCGTACAATTAACAAGTGTATGAAGAAGAATCGCTCAAAGTCTTAATTTTGCAAGTGATTTTGATTAGTTCAATTTCACAAATAGGATTTGCAGTTTTTCTTAAACTCAAAATGATGCGTAATCTTGATGTTTAAAATCGGAAAAATAACTTTCTAAAGTTAAGTTTCTTACGCAGTTGCTATAAGTCGAAAACTCTTTTTTAACGCAATTGCATGCGCAGAGAGTACACAAACGCACCAACAAGATTGCTCAATACAATAGCTTTTCACGTGAAACTAGGTTAAAAGGGTTTATTTGGGAAGATGAATTGAACTATTTTAAAATTGAAGGCGTGTTTTGTACGCATGATTCACAGGCTACACAAATATGACCAAGACACACAACTACATTTCGGGTTTGTTTTTGTTTTACAAGGCTGTAGCTGACTTTTACCAGAATTGGGGCAAAATGGGTATATTCTACTAATAGTAGTAGGGTCGAAAGGAGTATCTTTCAAAACAATTCCCTTTGTGATGGTACACTTCTTTTATCTTTCAACAAAATGTTGGGTTACGCCCCGCTAGTTACAACCATGATTAATGTCGAACAAAACGAGCTCAATTTAAACGAAGTGCGATGAAATCAATTTCATGACCATCAGATATTCATTTGAAAAGAAATATTCAGTTATCTCCTACTAGGAAATAGGCCGTACTCGCATATTGGAGCATGTAATCAAATGTGCCGACACCATAACAATTTGTGAATATAGTTGAAAATAGTAAGTGGAGCATCAATTGCGAAAATAAAAGTTTGGATGAGGACAAAACAAAATCACATTTCAAGTCTCGTTAAATCAATAGTATATTGTGACTCTCTCACAAATGTGGAAATTTGTCAGCATTTTCGGAAACTTGCCAGCCAATCCAGGGGTTGTTCATCAGTGTGAAACAATATCAAACATGCAGGTCAAAGCAACAGTCATTATAAACAAAGAGGGAAATGCAAAAAGACAAAAAAGTCGGAACCTTACGGTTTTCTAAAAAGTTTCAAGTCCTAAAATTTATATAACAGCTGCATTGCATGATCGTCTCATAAGAAAAACGTGCCTGAGAAAAACTCATGCTTTATTATACTTACACACTGAAACAGATCAGAGTAGATATAACAAATATCACATTTGTTGTTTACATCAATCATTTGTGTAAACAAATACATACAGTTGCAAGTCGCAACTGTGAGTATCTCTATATATTTCTTGAACTTGAATCAAACGCAGTTGTTCAGTTTAATTTTTTTCTAGTTTCAATATTTATCATCCCTGCAAATGATAATTTCAGACATTCAGAAGCCTGATCTGGAAATCAAGTCACTCTCCTGATTTGGGCTGCAGCGATAACACGGATGTTTGTTTCTCATTCAAACGTTAGGGCAGGTTTCATAAAAACGTTTAAATTATTTCCATTAGTGTTGGAGCATAGCTGAATAGCTGATTCATCTCGCCGCATTTGATGCTCAGTGAATACAAATCATTCAGTGTTAAATATAACCCTCTGGTTATTGAATTTCTAGCTTTTCAGCGATTGGTTCCACAACTGATGTTTATCAGCTAGTAACCATCAATCATGCCCTATTTGGAAAACAGGTGTTTCCTAAAACCGGACTGAGTAACTTTCAAATCCTCCTCTGTTTGCCATTAATTCTGTTATTGTTTCACTTATACTTGTTTTGTTGGATTGTGAGATGATTATAGCCAACTTGGTGCTGCACACCTCTAAGGCTATCTACCACCTCATATCAACTGTTCACGTATTCGTGGAACAATTAGGGATCTAGCTTACGCATCTAGGACGCGAACGTCAACGAAGACGGCTGCTAGATTTCTAACTTCCCGTTTTCCTTTCTTCGTTTGTATAATTCATTCGTTACTTTTTAATTTTGCATAAAGGTGTGTGAACATAAAATTATAAACTTCAATTTTGGAGCCGCGCGAAGAATGGAATGATTCGTACTTTGTTGTTCACGCTCTCTAGAAAACTACAGAATTGAGCTTTTGACGTTCTGTTTTCCCAAGAAGACGGTGGAAAGAATGCCAGCTGGTTGCACACCCACGTGAAGTCATTGTATCTGTAATTAAGTCTGTTGTTTTGTAACGTTCTCGTTGACGTTCTCGTCCTAGTTGCGTAAGGTCCCTATTGTAAAATAGTCACTTCACTTCGGGGAATCACTTGATATCCACATGTGAAGTCACATATCAAGGTCAGTTTTGCACATCGCGCTATATGCTAAAGGAGGAGCCAAAGAGATTTGCCAAAATTTTCTTCCAAACGTTTTACTGCGGTCCTTGTCTACAAGTAACTGTCGTCGCGTTTTCTTCTCAACAGAAACAAAACACAATGCGGACAAACTACACGGCAAACTCAACGTATCGTCCTGTGGGCTCCATAGCACGAAATGCTAAAATAGAATTCACTACAGGTGAAATTATTGGTGTTTCACTGCTAAATGGTGTCTCGGGTTTGGTCGGAACTGTGGGAAATCTCCTCGTTTTGGTTGCAGTCGCCAGTAACAAGATTCTTCGAACCAGACCCGATTTATACATTGCAAGTCTCGCGTTTGCAGACTTACTAGTCACCCTTTTAAATCAACCAATGTTTATATACCACATCATTTTCTATGAAGAAACAAAAGGCATGTACTATGGAGAGACAACATTCTTCAAAATCATGGCCCTAGTCGGCCATATTGCACTCTTGGCTTCAGTCAGCAACATTTTTGCAGTGACTGTAGATCGCTTGATCTCCATTCGATGTCCCCTCAAGTACAAACTCCTTGTCACTACCAAGAGAGTGCTGGTGGCAATATCAGTGGCATGGGTTGTTTCCTTGGCAATTTCGATTGGATATACCGTTTACATGGCAGCAGGAAGCGAGCCTAACAGGTTATTCCTGTGGTGTTATTGCACATTTTTGTTGCTTGCGACTGTCTTTATATACGTCTACATACTAGCAGTGGCTCGGAGGCAAGAGAACAAAGTTATTATTCTGGGAACAAAAGAAAGAGGCAAAACAGAAACGCGTGTCTTCAATACTACAACACATACTTGCAACAGGTAACCATGGCTGCCAATTATGCAAGAAGCCATTGGCTTTGGGTAATAATAATCATTTCATTTCTTGAAGTGCCCATTTAATTAATTCTCAATGCTTATTATACAATATGTCAAAAGAGAAGCTGGCTAAAAATTACAAAAGGAATAACAAAGAACACCCTAAGGAAAACTGACTAACTAACTATATGACTAACTAGCTAGCTAGCTAACTAACTAACTGACTAACTGACTAACTAACTAACTGACTGACTGACTTACTAACTAACTAAGCTTACTACGAACTAGCGAACTTAACTACTAGCTAACGAACTTAACTAACCCAGTAGACAGTTAACTAATAATAGCAAACTAACCAACTTAACTAACTGACTAAGGCAGACTAACTAACTGATGAGCTAACTGATGTAACTAACAACTTGCTTGACTAAAAAGAAATGTTTTAAGTTTCGTTTTAAAAATGTCCATAGAAGTCACAGTCCTTAGTTCGTTGGGTAATGGTTCCACAGTAGTGGTCCTGCCGAAATGAACGTTCTGTTGCCGTAAGCTTTTGACTTTGTTCTAATCGAGTGGGTCTCCTTTGAATCATTGATGTTTGACCAAAGCAAACAAAGTCAAGTTAGCTCAAATCAGTGTTTGCTTATTGCCTTTTACAGTTGTTTTGGCGAAGGGCTAGCGCTCGAAACGTCCGCTTATGGCAAAAAGCATACCATATCGGTCCTTGCTGATCAAGCCACATATTCAGATGATTTGCCGACGCAGAAAAAGTAGGTGTTATAAAAAAAAGCTAATATTCCAGTGTTTGCATACTACCGGTCTTCTTTTTGTCTATTACATTTGAAAGACCCTCACAATTAATAGCCAAAACTGCTGGTTTGTGATAATATAATCAGTTTCGTTTGAGTATTGTTTGATCAATGATCATGAAGTAAAGTAAAATGAGCTACAACATACAGTAAGCTTATAAACGTTCAGTTTTGTTGTTGTTTTTAGTCCTTCTTTAGACATATAACAACTGTTGTGTTTACATAGCCAACGAGAGCTTAATACCCAATTACAAAATATTGGTCCGATTCACAAGAATATGTTACAGTGCAGAGTCTTCGAATCGGACCGATTTTCAGTCCGGTTTCATACTAACGACTTATTGACCGAGAGTGAGGTCTGTACGGGAAATATCAAACTGAGGCCTTGCTGTATTGACCGAGCGATAGCGAGGTCAATGCATCAAGGCCGAAGTTTGATATTTCCCGTAGAGATCGAAAGTTCGAGGTTAAAGGTATTTCATTATATGGCATTTTTTTACCGTGCAAGTGGAAATTCTTTACCAGTCGCACATCCTTTAATGCGCGCGCGTAGGTCAATAACAAGAACCCGTAATGCCCACGGATATTACGGGGGATCCAGACCGCTCAAGAACCAATCAGAACGCTCGAAAAAATCTTTGCCATATAATAAACATACTTAATAACTGGTCTCCTATCTTCGTCAACAGTTTGTATTGGCCGTATTGACGTGCAGTGACGTCAGTCTCGAGATGTTCTTGTTCTTATCGTAAATAGCATTATTGTAGTTCGGACTTGTTGCCGAGAATAAAGCAGTTGGATTAGAAAATACGTTTCCACACCTTTCAAGGATATCAGTTCTGTGACCGCCTCAATTGATGTAAAAAATTAAAATAACAAAAAGAAACTAGATGACTCAGTTACGTATTGTTGTTTCGACGCATACATTTTTTCGCATTTATTTGATAAAACTGTCGAAATTTGCCGAGGGTATCCATTTCATATCGAGTTCACTGTAGGATTATTCACAGGTAGCTCCAGGCCGCTCGGCCGTTCTCATTTATAGTCCAGAGTTGGTTTAATGGTGGAGTAAAGGACATGCAACGAAGAGAAGCATTGGCGAGATGCAGAGGAATGGGGAGAGGGAAAAAGAAATGGAATGTTCCTCCACATTCTTTTCGCTTATTGCTTTGCTACTCAATGTCCAGTTCGTTTCGCCATATTGACTAAAACGCCGGGGACATGCAGGCTTCTATTCAAAAACAAGACATTACAAAGCTCAACGAGGAACCACGACCTACTGATTAGGTGTTAAAGTTGGTTCGGCGTTGGTTACCACTTAGCATTACTTCATTCCCATGGGAGCGCCAGTATGGCTGCCACGTTTCTTAAGCTCTCTGTATTTCATCTTACATTCACTTATATTTGTATATTTTTGCTGTACAGAATATAAAATGAAACTCAACCCTACAAAATGCAAAGAAATGGTCTTCAACTTTATGAGAAACCCTAATACTGTAATAAGACCATTGCACATTGGAAGTTATGAAGTAGAAACAGTGTCCTCATATAAACTGTTAAGAGTAATCATTAGTGATGACTTGAAATGGAATTGTCATATCGATTATATCATTGCCAAAGCAGCAAAGAGACTTTATGCCCTTAGATTACTAAAAAGAGCCGGTGTACTGGCACAGGATATGTTAAAGGTTACAGAAGTATAGTTAGATTGATCTTGGAATATGCTTTACAAGTGTGGCAGAACATCCCTGTCTATAGTAAACGCTAGTTTAACATCCTCTCCAAGAAGCCTGGAGAGTTCAAATACAGCAGGTTTTCCCAAGGCCCTCTTTTGCTCGGAAATCCCCCCGAGTTTCACTAAATAGTAACAAACTCATCAGATGGAACAGAGGATGTTAAAATCGTGGTCTCAAGGAAAGGGAGGGAGAGTGGGAAGCTAAGGAGCCTCCTTTTGGCTGTTGAATCATGAATTTCAGCCGTTTTCAGCTTCAGGAAGGCTGAAGCCTTAAATATAAGAGTCTATGAAACCCAATTTTTAGTAGCACACTCTCTGGAGCCACAGTTCTTTTGATTCTAGAGCCCTACTAGTTTCTGAGCCGAAGCTCGGGAGCCCTAAATTCCCTTTACTTATAGAACAAAATGTGAAACACAATACAGCTACGATTCTATTTGGCTGCATAGGCCTTTCGACCTCAATGGTCGAAGAAAATGTCTTTATTATAGTAATAGGGCCGACGATTAAAATGTTGTGAGGAGAGAATGGAAGAAGTCGAAAAACAAAATTTCTTGAGAAAATGAAAAAACAATCTAGGACTCTATGCTATAAAGAGACAAAAAGGAAACATTGATCATGAAACAAATATGTATAATTTACTCATGACCAGCTCCTTGCTTGTGTCCACAATCCACTTGTACTTACTTCGTGATGACGAGACACAGAGTTTCCCACAGCCATCGGAGCAACACTTGCTATCACCTGCACACTGACTGTCGTCTGTACACTCGTCCTGTTTGTCTTCACACAGAACACCAGGGTCTCTCCTTAGGTCAACAGGACAGGATCCGAGCTTTTCTGGAACTACAAAGAGATTTTACCTCGTTAATAGTCAGCAATACAAACCAAATGTAAAACATGAGGAGATGCTTTAGCACTTCGTCACGTGAGAACATCGGTCGTTTCTTCTGCATCTTGAGAGTTCCTGACATGTTCTTTTCCAATAACGAATTTTCTCGGACGTGGGGACAACTAAACGTGCGTGAAAATTAACCTTACGTATGTGGCATTAAAATGTCGGGGCGGGGGGAGACCATGGTACCCCTTGTTCTCCCTGGCCTCCCCGTTTCGTCGGCATTGTTTGAGCTTAACAGATATGGTTTATGACCTTTCCAAAAGTACTTCAAATCTTTTCATAAGTTTCTCAGAAAAAAATCTTCTCAGAAACTACTATTTTATTTCAATTGTTATTATTTGTAATACGTATAACATTCCGAATGTTCTCTTTCAGATTTTGTAATGCTTTGTTAACTTTGCTATAATCAACATGCATTTGTAGAATCAACAAAAAGCAATTTTATTTTACTTTTTGTAAATACTTGTCACCTGTGTGGCATATAGTGTCCAGTCGGTTTACGAGTTTGTTTCAAGCGTCGTATTTTTGTGAATTTAAGAATATTTCTGAGGGATTTTCTTTCTTGTCTTTTCGGTCGTGGCTCCGTGACTACAAAATACAATTTTGGGCAACTCGCCGATTGATCATGTGATCTCTTGAAGTCTGTGAAATTATGATCCAAAAAGGAACTCAGATGCAAAATGTTTACTGCTGATAACCTGGTTCCACTTAAGTATGAGTATGTATGTGTTCTGTTTACAATTTTCGTTTAACAGCAACAACAACAACAACAACATGTTTTTGTTTGCACCATTTGGAAAATTCAATTTACATTGAAAAAATGAATAATTTCACTTAAACTTGATCTGTTACTTAATTTAAAAGAGTGACTATACAATAGCTTCTTAAATAACTAGAGTGCTTTGTACAAAATAAATTTTTGGGGTTTAATTATATAGCTTTTACCGAAATCTACTGTAGAAAAGAACTTAAAAAGCCCAAAAAGAAAAAAATAGCGAGGAACTTCTAAAAATTTGTATCTCACTTCGACCAAAAAATGCAGAAAACATGTCACTGTAGCCGACAGTGATTGCATCCCTACCTTCTTGAGATTCTGTCGGCTCATCTTCTTCTTCATCATCGTCTTCTTTTTCTTCTTTGTCTTCTTTTTCTTCATCTTTATCATGTGAAATGAATAGAGCGATGGCCTCAACTTCCACGCACCTCATAGCTTCACAGGTATCCTTACAGCATTTCTCCTCCCCCATACAATCCGAGTCATGTGTGCACTCGCTCTCTCGGGCAGCATCCTTGGAACAGTTGTCAGAACCAAAAACAAACGGACAAGTACCAAGCTTTGGTGCGTCTGAAAAGTAAAATAGGGAGAAAATATATTAAAATCTGCACTCGTTTGGTTAGAGTACTGCAAAATGCTGCAAAATGTTTCAGTACAATGTAGCAACGCACAAAATCACAAAAACAGTACTAGTAGCGGATCCACACTTCTGAAAGCGGGTGACTAATATGACACCAAAAAACCAATTGACGTTGAAGTCACTTGTGCCTCAATGTCTGGCAGCACAGACAGCCTGATACAGCCGTCATAGCAACACTTGACAGTTGTAACGCAAAGCACAACTTTTTACCTTTATCCAGTACTTGTTCCTCAGTGTCAGGCTGCACACACAGCTTGGTACAGCCATCATTACAACACCTAATAGTTGTGACATCAGACAAAACACTTTACCTTCAGGTCTTTACCTTTATCCAGTACTTGTTCCTCAGTGTCAGGCTGCACACACAGCTTGGTACAGCCGTCATTACAACACTTAATGAATAGTTGTGACATCAGACAAAACACTTTACCTTCAGGTCTTTACCTTTAGGTCTTTATCTTTATCCAGTACTTGTTCCTCAGTGTCAGGCTGCACACACAGCTTGGTACAGCCATCATTACAACACCTAACAGTTGTCACACCAGAGACAATACTTCACCTTGAAGACCTCACCTTTTTCCAGTACTTGTTCTTCAGTGTCGGGCTGCACACATAACCTGGTACAGCCGTTATTGCAGCACTTTTCAGGAGTCACACAGTCGCTGTCCAATGTGCATTCTGGGGATTCTTCCATCTCACACAAATCATCATTTGATGGTTGTGGACATGCTCCTGGCCTGGTAGCTTGAAATACGAAAAACGTTTGGTAGGGTCGGTATTTTACCTTTTTTCGTCAATAATGCTGATATTATCATATGTGGCCCTTTGTCTTTCATTTGAAATAAAGAGGAGTGAATATTTTGAGGCCATTCAAATGCAACATCTAGTGCTTTTTTCTAGTTTTGAAAAGAGAAAAATAGTTCAGCAAGTTTAAGATGGATTCTTGAATATCGCAATAAATTGCAACGTTTCAGAAAGGATGTCTTCTAAAACATAGGAAATTGCTTGAATGTTTTCGTTTCGTGTATAGACGTAAGTAAGGCAGGATATTAGCAATTTGGTTAATTTTAGATATTAATTTTGATTAACTTCTTATGAACTTGAATTAGGGGGTGGTGGGAATGCAGGTTTTCAAACTAAATTACTTGTGTCCTTCTCTGGGGTTTCTCGTCACTTACAGGCGTCAATTTGTGACAGCATCCGATTGTTTTCATTTTCCGGTTTGTTATTACGGTATTTTAAAAACGTTTGAGACTCGCAGTTTTTTTGCATATTCGCTATTGTTATAATCAATCTCAATAAAACATATATTTGATTTGTGACAAAGAAGTAATATATATAGCAATATTTGAGTTTGATAATGTCAAAATGAAATCGCAGGAACAATTTTCAAAAAATCCAAATTGGGAAAATGCCCTTTCAAGTTCTAAGGACGAGCAGCGATTTGCTTCTATTAGCGGTCTCCAGGTTTTCTTAAACCTTTTAAAACATAGTTTGTAACTTTTCGTGCGCTTTTTGTACGGCGCGAGCATGCATCTAAAATTGCAACGTAGGAAATCTTATCTAGGAAACTATCAAGGACCGAAAAAGTGCTTCCAAAACAGTTTCCAAATGTAAAATGAAGTAATAATTGAAGGCGAAAACCAGGAATGGAAGGGGAGCTACGGAACTTTGCTATAAAATTGAACTACGAAAACAACAAAGTCAGTGAATAGCGATTCCGTATTTTTTCTTATAATTGCTGAATAAAATGACCATGCTCTAAAAGAAGTGTGCCGTGCTTTAGCTGTGCGCCTATTGATTTATCGATACACTTGCATGTGATGTTGAGAGAGCACTCGAGAAAAAAGAGAGCACTTGGCTTCGTCTCGTGCCACTCAAACGTCTCTCTCGTACTCTCTATATATAACTTGATAGGCGCACGCTAAGCAAGGCCCAATTCTTAAGCAACATCGCAAAATTACACCACGGGCAACATACGTTTTGAAAATTTGCGAGATTTTAGACTGGAAACAAATAACAGCCGGTTTAGAACGCTTTATCTTAAAATATGTTTCACTGAGCAAGCGAATCTGAACAAACACGATGACTGATAATCGCTAATTCATATCAATTGCCTATCAATTGGCCTGTCGCTTATATTGTGTTTTGTCAACTCATCAGCAAACCACTGGCATTTGGAATGATTATTTGGAAGTCCTTTTGGGTAGCAGTAATTACTCTAAATTCCTTGAATGGGAAAATGGCGCAAGTGAACGCGGAAAAATATTTCTGCAGAACTAATTCCCAACGTAAAGACATTGTATTTGACGAAACATTGGAACATTTCAAGAAAACAAAAATTTTCTTGCACTGACATGATCCCCCCTCCCATCGATCAAACGGTTGGCTCGTAAATATAGTCTGAACTGAAATTTACACTATGTTCCCGTTGTAAATAACTGAGGAAACCATGAGTTATTAAACTACTGACTCAGAATCGATTTCTCTTGAATTATTTATATCTCTTACGTGTTTCTGTTCGTCTGGCTTCATCTGGCAAGACACACTTCCGTGAACAAGTTTCTGAAGAACAACATTTCTGCTGCCCCAGGCAGTCTGAGTCTTCCTGACAGTAGTCGTGGTCGGCGATACAAGGACCTGTTATTCTGACCTCGGGACAGGTGCCACTTTTGGGGCCTAGAGGTAAGTGAACAAAAATTGCTCATTTTAGATTAATCATAAGATGTAAGATTGTGTGCATTGGCATGAGTTAAAACAGTTGTTGTAACACCAGCTAACAACAACTGGCAGCAATGCCTTTCTTAAAGCTCAGATGTTCATATTAACGGAAAACGGGTGGAAGACACCTTGAACCGGTTCCAGTGGAGAATCTCCATTTCAAGAAGTGCTGTAGAAAGGAAAAGTATCCTAAATTTTCTCTACTGCCACCAATATCTTTGCTGGAAAACCAAGTTAAAAATATCGTGGAAATTGGAGCCCCCCATCTTCTACTCCTATCCTCCTCGCTGGGGTTTGTGTTACTAGTCTCTTCAGAGTTCCCACCCATTTCGGTTCCACCCGTTGTGGTACTGACATAATTTTAACCATCTATTGTTCACAATGCACGTGAACTATAAATGTGAGATTCGACTTTGTTTTAATTACTCAACGTACAAATTTCAACGTTGCGTGCTTAAAACTGCTAAATAGCAACGTTGTTTGCATTAAAATAGCGACAAAAAATATGAGTTTTACTTTAGATTAACTTGGTATGGAGTTTTAAAACATGAATTATAGCGTCATTTCATAAAGGGGAGCTTCTCCTTTTATCAAAGTTCCCACATGATTACGTTATATTTTACCAATTCTTTTTGGCCAATATTTTCGGCTTGACTTTTGAAGTATCGAGATTTTAGAATAGGCACTCGGCAGTAACTTAGTTGATAAAGATTCACAAATATTTTTTGCTTACTGCATTTTTCCTAGTATTTAGAAATTTAGATTTGTGTCGAGTCAAGATTTTTCACGTTTGAACCCATTCTGTTTTGTTTAGATCTAATATATTGGATCGGTTGTCAAAAGAGGCAAGATAAGTTGCAACTTTTCCTCGTGTTGTCTGGGAATGTTTGCTTTCTTATAAATGCGCGATGTTTCAATTCATGAAGAAGTATTTGAAATTGTCTTTCTTTCATTTCATACGTGTAAATATGGTCCGGGGGGGTACTCTTTCAAATGAGCTATATGGGTATGTGCGGCGCCAAAGGGAATGGTTTTCGAGCCGCTTTGGTCTGAAATTGGGTATCGTCTCTGGTCAAAACTGTAGGGATGTGTCGCATGACGCAGGAAAGACATTTCGTGACCCTAAAAACGGGTATCAGTTTCACGTCAGGTCTGAAATTGGGTAGGGAAATTCGCATAATCTGGTTTGAAAACGGGTAAGGGTTTCACGAAGAGCGCCGCACTTCAGGAGTACTCCCCCGGGTATGGTTAAATATATGGTATCTTGTAAGACGTGCACAGAGACTCCATAAAGAGATTTTCTAGTTCCGGTAGTCAGTCTGATGGCACTCAGCTTTTTCATTTATTTTTATCTATTAAGGATTTGTGGTTATGATGCATTTGAAGGTCTCAAATGTTTTACAGAAATTTTGAGAACTGATACAGTCCCAAAATAGTAGTCAGTAATGTTTCTTTTTCTTTCTGACAAAGAGAACAGATGTGTTCAGTCTTACAAATCACTGTGTTTGTAAATATTCGCATATGTAGTCAATGTGTAGTAGTCTAAACTGGAAGTTCCTTAGCTTCGTGTAGGTAGTAATCCAGTTTAATTATATCTAATATATCACAGTGTTTTTCCAATCTATCTAGACGTAATTTTGTTCATTGTCCTATCTTTTTTTACGAAATTGCTGTAAAAATGTCTGCTGGGTTTCGAAAGTGTCACTAAATTCTTAATTGATTTCTCGGTTTCTATTTTTTCTGCATCTCGTACTAAATCTACTGTCTTACGGAGGTTAGTGAGGCTGGACATGACTCCAAATTGTACTTTTTCTAAGAAAAATTCATACTTCAAAAAGACCTTGATTTGTAATCACCTTCTAGAAGTTGACTAACTCCTTTTCATATCCCAACTTGTTTATTCCCAAAGCATATTAAGGAATTGTGCTATACGTTTGGTCCGCGAAGTCTTCTCACGAGTTCAGTTTGTCTTGAACGTTTAAGCCTGGTTCACACTTGTGAAATAAGCTTAGCAAAAGCATAAGAAGTTGAAATAACAAAGGAAAAGACAAAGGAATACCAAGTGTGCGACGAGATGGAACAATCTCACATCAGCGTTTCTTTGTCTTTTCCTTTGTTATTTAAATTTCTTATGCTTGTGATTATGCTTATCTTACAAGTGTGAACCAGGCTTAATATCTCCATTAAACTATAATAATAATAATAATAATAATAATAATAATAGCGGTGACTTCACACTGCAAAACGTTGTCGTTGGATTCTCGATCTGTAATACACTAGTACTAGTTTGCTTCTGGTCGGTTTGAAACTGCAAATGTTTCCCTCAACATCAGTTGGATTGTATGAAGTGTTGATCGATCGCAGTTCTCCAAAAGTGCAATGTTTGAGGCACAGTCTTTACAACGAGTCAAACTTTGAAACCACATAACAAGTCAGAAAATTGGGGAAACGTCTTAACTTACCGGCCGGTTTTATTCTTTTTCCTGTTGTGTCGACACACAGGCGCCGTCCACACTTGTTTGCACAACATCTCATGCTGCTAGAGCACTCGTAGTCTTCATGACACTGGCTGGACAGCCCATAGGGACATCCAACATAACTGATGTTTACCTTGGGGCAAGGCGGTAGGTCGAGCCTTTGGCCTATAAGGTGAAGTAAAGTTATGTTATCAGTTGAAGGACAGAAGCGGATTTCGGGGGCGGGGACCCTAACCCTATAACCCTACAGCACAACACGACACAACACAACACAACACAACACCATACCATACCATACCAACCATACCATACCATACCATACCATACCATACCACACAAGACGATCCAGTGCGACACAATATAATATCCAATACAATACAAATCAGAAGCTCATAAGACTTATGAGCTTCTGTACAAATCAATAGACAACACAATACAGTGCTATACTATACTGTACTATACTATACTATACTATACTATACTATACTATACTATACTATACTATACTATACTATACTATACTATTCGATACGATGCAATACATAGTAGTTATGCAATGCTTTCGAGTGGGATACCGTGGAATATGCCACGCGTCACTTGTATTTCCCATATGCACACGAGCCTTTAGGCGAGTGTGTATACGAAGAAAATGCAAGTGACAAGTGGCATTTGAGAAAGCATTGCACAACTAATTTATCCCATGCCTAAATCTCCGGAAAATTTACGGAAATCTTCGGAAAAGCTCGGAAATCTTCGTAAATTTTCAGAAAACTTCGGAAACGGTTCAGAACCGTTTTTGAGGAGTTTTTACGACTTTGAAAATTTTTGGAGAATCTTCGGAAATATTCGGAAGTGTTCGGAAATCATCGAAAAATTTTCGGACGTGATCGGAACTGTTCGGAAAATGTTCGCAAGAGTTGAAAAGTATCGGAGCTGATTTTGAGCAGTCTTCAAAAGGACGCCAGCATAACTGTTCCCGCGAAAGTAATGACGGGAAAGTAGAGTGGAATACTACCCGTTGAATAGTTCAGAATATGCAATGGCTTTCCAGACTTCTGATTGGCTGAATTTTTTAAGGCATGGGATTAAATACAGTACAGTACGATAACACTATTTAAACATGATATCTTTTAAGATTTTAAAGTTACTAGAAAGTAAAAAAGGCTACATATATCGAGGATCTAAAAAGGTTACAATGCTCTATCCACAATACGTACATAGGCTAATACATCTTCTGATTCTCTATGTATTATCTGCGCAAGGCCCTTTCCCTCCATTTCCTATGGCCAAACATGGGGATGCAATCTGCCAGAATGCCCAGGTTACAAAACAGGAACTACTTGTTGTTCTATATAAAAAAAACTCCGCTCCTTTTCTTTGTCCGCGACTATTTTAGCGGCAATTACACTTGCCCTCCTGCAACTCATGCAGGGTACCTTTGAGGGATAAATTAGCCCGAGCAACACAACAGACTCGTACTTTATGGGGGTTCTTTTCCACGAAGAGCCGGGGGGGGGGAGGGCTTAATGCAGCACTGTTCATAATACTGATATACATTTCTTGTTTCAATAGTGATAATATTATAGTAATAATATTAGTCATAGTAATAGGAATTTCTTAAAAGTAGTAGTTAATAGTAATAGAGATAAAAAAATAGAATACAAATGGTTTATGTGTTGACTCTGACCAAAAATACTTTAAAAGTATAGATAGAACGTTTCGGTTAAAATACTATAAAATAAAAAAGACAAAAAAGTTAAAATACACGGAACCACGCTAACCGTACAAAAGTTTCGACGCTCAAGGTGTTCACAACGCGCCGGTCAAATTTTCGACCGCACCAGCTAAAATTCGTCCTGGATTTTGGAGGGCGAATTTTTGAACGGCTAGGCGTCCAAATTTTGTACGGTGAGCGTGGTTCCGTATGAACGGAACTCCTAAACGCACGAAATTTTTAACCGGTTGGAAATTCGTCGGTACCGTGTGACCGTAGCCTAAGAGTAGGCTGCTCCAAATATTGCTATTAACCCTCTCTCTCAGGTGGTATTTTCCACCCCTGCCCT
>JAOEHT020022860.1:0-14619 GCA_025448195.2 Parazoanthus atlanticus | reverse complement strand
TACCGAAGAAGGATTTCCAGTTTGTCCGTTCACCTTGGAAGGAAAGTGGCTCGAAGTTTATGATATATTTGTTTCTGCTCTCCTTCGAACATTTCCATTCCTTACAATGTCTACTATATATCCACTAATAATTATAACTCTAAAACGGCGACACGTTCCTGGGAACTCGGCTTCCTCACTGGCAAAGAGGAAGAAACAGAACTTCAAATTGCAAAGACGTGTCTCATGATTGTATTCCTATTCTCCTGTTGCTGGGGTATCTACGAAATCTTATTTATCACAGCACGTTGCCACAACCCCCTGTGACATTTTCGAAGTCTTATCGTTTATCTTCTTTCAGAAAATTATCGATATTTTTACCTTCTTCGCCCAATCGTGAAACCCCAACCTTGTTCTGAGAATGATTGCGAAAGTGGCTTAATATTAAGAAATACACTCAATCGTGGATCAAATTTCTAACGCTGGGTTAGTACTAACCCAATTCGAGCTGCCGGATATGGGTGTTTTACATACATTTCGCAGTGCTGAAAACTAGAAAATTCGGTGTCCGCACCGTTTGCAGATTTTCTTGTATTTGGTTTTCAAGCTTAAGACGATCTTGAATGCACTTAAGTTCCTGCTAAGTTCTGTAGTCAAATTTCCACGATGTTTTCTGTCGTGTTAGTGCAAGTTACCATCACTGTAGGTATAAATACAGGACATTTCAAGGCGGTATCTTAAAATTAACTTGTGCGCCAAGCTAAGGGTAGTAAAACAAAAACTAAACTAAAAGTCAATTTTAAGAAAATCCAGCAGAGAACGCCCCCGATAACACGAACGCATACACACACATACCATTGACCAGGCCAAAACTACATCGGACTCTAGCAATGAAACACGGCCTCAAAATTTGCCTCAAAAGTGGAAAACTCAATTTCTTGAAATTCTGGTACACAGGCTGAACGAGCTGTGCTCTCCACAATGTTTGCTCATCTGTAGCTTAAAACAGAAAATCAGCAAAGGGGATATTCTTCTGTTCTAGTAAAAGAGAACAGGTAATGCTTTTGTGCACAACATCGCAAAAAAAAAAAAAACCCGTAAAAGCCTTCTTTTGTGTTTGACCGCTGAACCAATCATTCCTTAGTATTACTTTCTAGAACAAAGGTTTTTTGTTGTGATTCAATGATATTTTTTAAAAACTAATATTTTTGAAGGAGCACAAACTATACTACACAGGTTTTAAAAATACCGATGTGCACAGCGCTGTAACAACGAAACCGAGCACAGAGCATACCACTGTAACAGCGAAAACGAGCACAGCATTGTGACGAGAACGAGCAAAGCATTGTGACAACGAGACCGAGCACAACATTGTGACAGCAAAAACGAGCAAGCAACGAGCAGTGCTGTGACTGCGAAAACAAGCACAGTGATGGTATTGCCAGGAATGTTACAGTGTTGACAGTGACAGCGCTGTGATAACAGTGGCAGTGACTATGATGAAGACACTATAGTGTGACAGCGATGACAACTAACAGCGCTGTGACAGCGATGTTAACATCATTGTGACAGTGATGGCAACTGACAGTTGTCAGTTGTTACCGCTGTCACACTAGTGCACACATTACAGTCACAGCGCAGTTAGTTGTCACTACTGTCACACTATTGTGTGTACAGTAATGTTACTGCGCTATCACACTAATGTTGCTGCCGTCGCCGTCACAGTGTTATCTATGCCACTACTGTCACAGCACAGAAAATTATGTCGCTGTCACAGTACTATCACTACCATCGCTGTTACACTTACCCAAGTTGTCACCGCTGTGACATTAATAGAGATCTTTAGCACCGAGTTTTTCGTGTGACACCGCAAACCGCGAACAGCAGGGAGTCACGTGACCTTGTCCTTGCCGTCACGTTTCGCGTTTGAACCTCGGGAGCATCTTCTTGCGGTAAGTGATTTACAGGAGCGTTTTATAGGTAGAAATCTTCCAGAACTCACGTTTGAGCGTAATAGTTATGTTTCTTTATGTGTTAGCTCTTTTGTTAATGCAATTTCCCTTATCAAATAGAAGTTTTTGAGGAACATGATTCGTTTGAATTGAGGCGTGTAGCGGAAATTGAAAATCCAACATGGCGTCGCCCACGTGCATTTGTAGAATGCCTTGCTAAAATTGAAATTTACGCAAACCTCAAACGGCGGACGCCTAACCGCAAACTGCAGTTCACGGTTTGCAGTATCACGCGAGGAATTCGGTGCTAAAGGTCTTTATTAGTGTGGACAGCGTTGTGACAGCGTAAACCTCAGCTGCTATGGGATTCCTTCTGTGTAGGTTATGGAGTTCAAATTGCTCAACCATATAACAACATTTTTTTAAAATGTTAAAATATCCCTATTTACAAACAAAGCGGCTGTCAGATCTTTTAATAAGCGGAAGACACGCTGGGCATAGTTGTCAAACAAATGATGTTCGCACGCAGTTACGAAACAATTTTTAATACACTCAATCTAAATGTTAGTTTTTTGGTGACTCTGGCTGCAGGTTATATGGTTTTCTATTTGGTATACGTAATACTGAAAAGTTCTTCCTAAAATTAAAACGTTTTGCGTTTCTACAAATTTGAAATACGGACTTCGAGGCTAGGAAAGTTTGTAAAAAATACAAATACATCAGAGTTATGTTGCCTTTCAAAATAAGTAGTGATCTACGTTTCTAAAAGTAAATTCTGCAGTCCCTACAGTTTAATGTCGGTAAAATATTCACAGTACCTCAAGGTATACCAGCATGTGAGCAACAAGAACACTTAGCACTTTTCCTTTGCAAACACGCATCCTGTGTTACATGGTCCTTTACTTCAGACTGCCATCTTGTTGTGCTGGTAAAACTTGTACATCTCGATAACCCTATGGGTTATCTGATAGTGACTTGCTAAGTGCAACATCTACAGCTCCAGGAGGAGGGTTAGGCAATGGGCCAATCACCTGTTCCCTTAAAACTATAATATCTTGAAATTCTAACATTCAAGAAAACCATAAATACAGTGACAGTCCCTTTAACCTGCCAACTGCCTTTTCTACTGCTGGTCAAGATATAATGTGAACAGTGTCAGGAATGGTACATCCACTGCTAGAATGTAATGGTTACGTACATTTCCTCCGCCATTAACTGCTTTAGTACCTGACTGATCTAACCTTGCCAAATTGGTCGAAGGGTAGAGATCTAATGAAGAGCAGATTGGGGGTTTGGCATGCGGCCAAAGTTCGTGAACTCTAAAAATATAGAAGTCTTTTACTGAACACTGTGTTTTTTGTGATTACTGGGTGACGAGCAGTAGTTCAAATTTAGTCTTCAGTACTCAGTCTTTCATCTATCATAAATAAAACGTAAACTCGAACTCTATTGGTAAACGTTGCCCGTCGGGTTTCCCTTTAACAACATTTTGAAAGCAGATTTTCTATATGGTAAATCTCATAACACTTAGAAACTATTACAGTTTTTTTCGTCGCAAGTTCTACTGCAATTCAACATTTCGTCTTCACCGGTTTGTTGAATAATCTCCTTTACATCGAGAGGTAATTGGTATCAGTTGTTAACGGCTGAGAGTTTGACATTGTTCGCATCTGCTCCAAGTATCAGCGTGTGAGAAACAAAACACCAACGGGTTTGCAGTCATTTTGAACTTCTGTGTCTCGATGAACTTGAGCCGAATTATACCGGCTGGGCTTCTGATCTAACCTTGTCGGATTGGTTGAGGGTTAGATATCTGATGAAGAGCAGGTAGGAGGTTCGTCAAATCACTTGTTCCCTTGGAAAACTAGAGATTCTAGAAATGTCAAACATTAAAAAAACCACATATGTATTCCATTTATCTCGATGTCAGCCAACTGCCTGTTCTTCTGTTGGTGAATAAACAATGTTAACAGTGTCAAGAGAGGTACATGTACTGCCAACATTAATAATGTTGCAGTCACAACCGTATTGGCTTAGTAAACTTCCTCTGCCACCAACTGCTTTAGTTCTCATTTGGTTCTCTCATTGTGAGACATTGGGTAACATATTTAATTCTGGCGCTGTGGAGTTGGAACTTAGTTGAGTCCGTTTTACTACTAAATATTACGTAATGAACTATCACACCAGAGCACAGTGAACATCTTGTTATTGCAGCCTTTCTTTTTCACTTCGCATCCAATTCATGACCCCGATCTAGAACTGGTGTCTTCTTGTGATCACTGGCTGACGAGCAGCAGTTCAAATTTATCACTCAGTACTCGTTTATTTCCGTTCTTGTGCATTTCTACAATTATAGATAAAACGTAAGCTCAAACTCTATTGATAAACTCTATCCATCGGGTTTCACAAAAACAAAGATCTGTAAGCAGATTTCTCTACATGGCAAATCACATAATACTTAGAAACTTCGTCGCATGTTCTATTTCAATTCAACGGTTTGTTGAATCTTCTTTACAGCAGAAAGAAATTGGTATCAGTTGTTAATGGGCAAGAGTTTGACATTGCACACATCTGCTCAGAAGTATCAGCATGTTAGAAACAAAACACTAAAGGCTTTCCTTTGACAAATGGAACTCCAGTGTAACAAGGTCCTTCACTTCGGATTTGCATCTTGTTGTCGTGGTGAAGCTTGTTTGTCTCGATGACCCTAAGAACTACACTTGCTGGAGCTTGGGTGCCTCATAGGTCTAACCACGCCAGTTTTGGTCACGATCTGATGAAGACCAGGTTGGGAATTAGGGGCAATCACCTGTTCCATTAAGAGAAAATCTAGAGATTCTAGAAACGTCAAACATCCAAGAAAACCAATCAAGTGACACAGAAGGCCTCCAACTCCAAGATAGTATGAAGTAGACAAATGAACGGAACAAGGTCGGTATGTGTTGATATATATAGTCAATGTATCTCAATGCCAGCCAATTGCCTGTTCTTGTTGGTCAATATACATTGTGAGCAGTGTCAAGAGTGCTACATCCACTGCTAGGATGTTAATAACGTTGCAGTCCTGACAACCATAGTGGTTAAATGCATTTCCTCCGCCTGCTTTAGTTCTCCTGGTTCTGTCACTTGAAGACCCCGAGTAACATGTTTAATTCTGGTGCTGTGGAGTTGGAACTTAGTCGAGTCCGTTTTACTACTAAATATTACGTATTGAACTATCCCACCAGAGTACACTGAACATCTTGTTATTGGAGCCTTTATATTTCACTTCGTATCAAATTCATCAACTCTAGAAACGTGGAAGTCTATTAAGAAACACGGGTGATGAGCAGCAGTTCAAATTTATCATTAATTACTCGGTTCGTTCACCTATCATAGATACAACGTCAACTCCAAAACTCTATTTGTAAAGCTCTGCCCATCGGGTTTTGCTATAACAAAGTTCTGAAAGCAAATTTCTCTACATGGAAAATCTCATAACACTTAGAAACGAATTCAGTTTTTCGTCGCATGTTCTATTGGAATTCAGCATTTTATCTTCTGTGGTTTGTTGAATACTCTCCTTTACAGCAGAAGGTAGGTACTTGGTATCAGTTGTTAATGGCCAAGGGTTTGGCATTGTACGCATCTACTCCGAAGTATCAGCGTGTAAGGAACAAAACACTTAGTGCTTTTTCTTTACAAATACAACTCCAGTGTAACAAGGTCGTTCACTTCGGACTGACATCTTGTTGTGGTGGAGAAGCTTCTCTGTCTCGATGACCCTAAGGACTATGCTTGCTGGGGCTTCGTTAAAACAGTTAACAGTTTTTTCGTCGCATGTTTTATTCAATTCAATTTTTCGTCAACGGTTTGTTGAATAATTTCCTTTACAGCAGAAGGAAATTGGTATCAGTTGTTAATGGTCAAGGTTTTTACCTTGTGCGCATCTAAGTATCAGCGTGTGAGAAAGAAACCACTCGGTGCTTTTTCTTTACAAATACAACTCCAGTATAAGGTCATTTAATTCGGACTGACATCCTGTTGTGGAGGTGAAGCGTTCGTGTCTCGAGGACTGTAAAAACTATGCTGGCTGGGGCTCTCATTTGGAGACGGGTATTATACTTAATATGGCACTGTGAGTCGTAACTTAGTCGAGAACGCTTTACTACTGTTTGTTAGCTGATGAACTGTCCCACCAAAGCACAGTCAACATCTTGTTATTGCAACCTACATATTTCATTTCGCATAAAATTTATCAACTCTAAAAACGTGGAAGTCTGTTAATAAACACTGGTGTCTTCTTGTTGGTGATGAGCAGCAGTTCAAGTTTATCATTAAGTGTTCGGTTAGTTCATCTACCAAAGATAGAACGTCAACTCCAAACTCTATTGGTAATACTGTGTCCATCAGGTTTCGCAATAGCGAAGTTCTGAGCGTTGATTTCTCGACATGGTAAATCTCAACATTTAGAAACTAATACACTTTTGTCGTTCCATATTCTATTGCAGTTAAACATTTCGTCTTCACCGGTTTGTTGAACAGTCTCCTCTACAGCCAAAAGCAACTAGTATCAGTTGTTGACGGCCAAGGGTTTGACATTGTAAGCATCTGCTCCAAAGAATGTGAAAGCGAGAAAAAATTTCACTTTCTTGTGCACAAAAGATGAGCTATCAAGTGGTGGGTCACATAGGTCAGCTCTGAATGGCACCTCAAGGCCTTGATTGACGAGGATCTTTCCTACTCTTCCCGTGGTTGTAATAACACCAGTAAGTTGGCGAAGGGCCTTCCAGTACTTGTCAGCCACAAACCTGCCAGTGCGGACAGGCTCTGTTCGAACGGGATTTGTTAGAGAATCTTCCAGGTGTACCAGCTGAGCCATCCCCTTTCCAGTTCCCAGCCAGACCACAGGACGATCAGGATGTCGACATCTCCCAATGTCTCCTCGGTTGATAGATCTCACAGCTGTAAAAAGGTCGTCCTTGGCATTTACACGTGTTTCCTTGTAGCGATCTCCACCACCTTCAAGAATGTGGATGCAAGCCAGGATATATTTGTAAAGCAATGACCTGACAGACTTTTCCTTGTTACACCACATAGTTACCTTGTTCTCAGCTTCTGACAAGTCAACTGGTACATGAGGTGCCACTCTAACCCACAGCCGCATTGTAAGGTCAATGCGCTTGTCATACTTGAGAGCTTCATCTAACAGATCTTTCAGTTTCCTGGCAATGTTAGATAGCGGCTGCTCCTCTTGTTTAGCTATTTCAAGACTGATAACTACCATTTGGCGGTTGACTGAGGCAATGCTTCCCTTGCCAGAAGACTTGAGTTGCTCGAAGAAGTTTAGTTGTTCTTGGATGTACGTCTGTTCTCTATCACGACCGCCAAGGTTAAATAGTTGTTTCCGCCAGTAGGCATAATTCTCACTGTCAGGAACAGCTTCAAGGACATCGGATGTTTCTGTAATTCCATCAACAAGGAACCTGTCAGCCTCTCCAGAATTAAGGTATTTGTGTAATCCTCCATCCCAGCGTTTGTCAACGTACCTGAAGACATCACACATCATCCTTACCTCAGGAATGTAACCGTCGACTAAATCAGGGCAGAGACTGGCTGTCCGACGAAAAGACTTAACACCATCCTGAGCTACAGGAATGATATCTTCAAATCTTGCACCATTCTCTGTAAGATATCGTACTTGTCGACTGTACACCATTCCCTTCATCTGAGCAAACTGCCCACGTACCATACGCGACGGCATGCAGCTTCCAAGCCTTATCCCTTCCTCTGTGTAACGGATTGCAGCTTCAAAGCCAGCGACTCGCTTTCGTATGCTGTAATACCGGCCAAGGTGAACCTGGAAGAACGGATTCAGTGGAAACTGTGCAATCGCTTTCTCAAATACAAGAATAGTATCTTCTTCAGATGGTATCGCATTTACGAGGGACGAAAACGATTTGAGCCCAGGAGCATATTCTTCTTCAATTCTTGTTAGAAGAACGCCGCTCACCACTTCTTTTTCCATGTACTTGATGAAGTCAATGGTTGTTGACGCAAGATGCTGGTACCAGTTGTCTGGGTGGATTCCAAGAGGCTTTGTGAGCAGATTACGGAGTATTTCTTGGCTTATGGCATCATGGCGAGGTCTCCAAAAACCATCTTCTTCGAGAAGAAGCTGAAGAGATGTATCAGGTAGAACACGCTCCAAAGTCAACATGTTGCGGCCTGACATGTGTAGGATCCTCACAAACGCATTGGCAGGGAGTGGGCGTTGGCCATAATGATGAGCCATGGCGAGGAAAACCATCAGTTTTTGTTGACGGGTATCCAGATCCTCCAGACAATCATTGACAAATGGTTCCAGACCAGTAAATTTGTCTTGAAAGGCTACGAGTGCATAATAGAAAGGTATCTGCGTTTCCTTTGGTGCATTACGATGTTGGTTTAGGGCACTTCGTCTGTTTGTTGTTTGTGAGCTGTAAACTTCAATGAATTCATCCACTTCTTTCTGATCAAGAGTTTCGGCTAAAACAAGTGGAACCTCTGGTAATTGTACAGACGACTGTTGGCCCTTCTTGTATTTCTCTGGCATTTTGGCTTGGTGATGACAAACATTCAGAAGCAGACACGGCACTCGGTCATTTGACAAGCAGTTGTACAACATCTCAATGTCCATCTCTTCAGCTTGACCCTGTTTGATGTCTGCGAGTATAATCACCGGCAAGTTGCTGAATTCCCACAGAAGTTTAATAGCTGCTGGAACGTCTTGTGTGATTGATGTCAGGCATAAACATGGAAATTTGTCGTGAAATCCATACAGAATTCTCCTGGCTGAAGTTGTTCCTCCTGTTCCACGTTCGTGTCTCAGGCTGAGCCTGATCGTTCCACGATGCTTCAGTAGCTCTGCAATTTTGCCTTCAATCTTGTGCCACGATTGCCTTTCAATTGCATATCCCATCTCAATTGCATACCACGAAACTGTGCCACCACGGTAGAAGTGGTATGCATCTTCGTTTCCATGCTCTGGGGTACTACCGATGGATAAGTACAGGACTGTTAGCTCTGAATTGATCCACCGTAGTGATGGAGGTAGAACTTTGGGATCCGAGTCAGCTACAGGTACCGTAAAATCTGGTGTAGGATTTGATGCTGCTGCAAAGTACACTGCATGACAGAATTCCTGCAGAGAAACTGTATCAATCTTGGCCGCCCAATCATGAGCAATATCTTCAAAGCGATCATCAACACTTTTCCCAGTGGAAAGAAGAACAAGCTCTACTTGATCTTTAAGTTGGGCTTGAATAACAGTAAGAATACGTTCCATCTTTTTGCAATGTTTCCGGTGCTCGTCACAACATTTCCAGAGAACAGCAATGGTCATAGGTAGTTGGTGCCGTTTCTTTAGATTGTGAAACAGTTCCATGTACCAATCGAGATTACTTTTCATCTGGCCTTGCAAATCAGCGATTACTTCAGCCATTACCCATGGAATTGAGTTGGTCAATGTCACACCACTCTTTTTGTGATGTTCTCCTTCGCTAGACGGTTTTGGCACCATACTGCATACAGGTCTTCCTATCTTCTGCATCAGCCCTTCACAGCTGCGTAAACAACCACGTTCACGGCTTTGGGAATCAAAATCAAACACGGCAACCCATGGCACTAGACCAATGTTTGCCAGGTAGGGCTGGTTTGCACATTCCTCTGGCGATACAAACAATACAAAGCCTAGCCGCCTGTTGAACAAATCCAACGATTCAATCAACTCACTGGTTTCTACAGATACTGGGGAGAGGGGAAAGGCCATCGGTGACAATTGAGCACAGCTTGCGGTTTTTAGTTTGTCTGAAATGTGTTTCATAAGTGCTTCAACACACAGATCCCACGTGAAGGTCTGGCGCCAGACATCTCTAAGTTCTGCTGCCTTTTGGAACGCATTTTCTGGATCCAACATCAAAAGTTCGATGGCATCCGCCAATTCAACAGAATCAGCACTGAGAGATAAAACGTTGCCGATGTCTAAAACACAATCTTGAAATGTATCATTGAAACGCTTGATAACTTTTGCAATTCCACTGCACGAAGTCGTAATTCCAGGAACGCCAACAGCAATGGCATCTAGGGCTGCAAAGCCAAATGCTTCCTCTCTTGACGGCATCAATATAACGGATCCACCTCGAATATCGATGACTCTCAATTCTCTGCTGTCCGTATAGGGCTTCACCTTAAATCTTTTCGTCGTAGAACAATGGTCTGTGACAAAATCTCTGAGCTCTTTTTCTTCATCAGGGCTTGAGTTGCGTACCACAAACGTTACACCACCTCGTTTCCTCTCGAATAGGTTGATTGCAGAAGCTGCAACGTCAAGGCCTTTAGACATAGCTGTCTTATAATCTGCAAACATTAAACAGTGGCATCGTGGCGAGATGATCGAATTTCGCTCTGTAACTTCTGGCAAGCCAGGAATTATTTCAACCACTTCTTTATTCAAGAGATTCATCCACTCCTCTTTCACTAATGATCCAACAGCTGCCACAAAGTCAGCAGATAATGCTAACTTCAGTTCAGGTTCCTCAGCAATCTCTTTATCTCTTTCATCTGTTAAAAACTGCTGGCTCTGTTTGGGAAGATCGTGAAGAACAAGTAACACTGGACATCCAAACTTCTCCGCCTTGCTTGCAGCTGCTACACCAGTAACAAGACCATGACCAACAACAAGATCGGATATAAAAGGGAAACTGTCGTGTAATAAAAGAAGTTGACGATCTTCATTGGGGATTCCTGTACGTGGAGTTGCTGCTACGAGTATGATACCACCTGTCTTTGCCTCTTGAACGTCAAGTGGAGAGGGATCAAACACAAGGCAAGCGACATGATTACCTGCTCTTGCTAACGCTTGCCCCATCTCTTTGTTTACCCTTGAGATACTATCTTTCCAGTCTGTCCACTTCTCACAGATAAGCAAGATACGAAGAGGTTGAAGTGTGCCTGTAAATAAAAATTAAGAAAGCAGCTGCTATAAATCAATTTGATATCCATCATAAATTACCTAGCCCTCTTGAACAAACAGAACCAATCTTCTAATTACATTCAATAAAAAAGCAGTATTTGAAAATGTCGAGGGTAGAGAAAACAAACTCCTACCACCAATTGCGAGGTTGAGTAATTGTACTTCGTCTGCTGCTGTATTTCGCTGCTTCTCCTACAGATAGAAAAGTAAAAACTTTAACACTAACAGCAAAAACAACAACCATAACAAGATAGTAAACAGAAACAGGTTCACTAACACGGAGTTTTTGTTGTAAGTGAACACTTAGCTGGTGTTTTCACGCTGTCATCACTATGTTTTATTGAAAGGGAAACAAGAATAAGAGTGAAGTAACGCTTAAATCAAATCTGATAGCCAATAAAATCAGAAATTGCTCTGACACCGACATGTACCTTTAACATTAAGCAACATATGTGAAAGTAGCAAAAATGGCCAACAGAAAGCGTTCTATTCCAACACCTTGGTTTGGGGTAGAAGCGAGGCTAGCTCTCAGGTTAAGCCCCCAAACAATAACCTGAATGGCAAAATATTGACTCAATGGCTTCGTACCAAAACATAGCTTTGAAGAAAATAATCAGGAAATGTCACTGGATTACTTCAAATGGACAGTACACAAAAGTACAGATGATGATGAATACAGGTAAGTTTAAATGGAGCACTATTAGTTTGCTGTTTGTTTCGATAATGTCTACAGCAATCAATGAAAATATCTATCTATAATTAAATGTAAGTGGGTGTACTTTCGCACTATGCATTCGTGCGATCCACGTTGCTATTTTTTTTTATTTGATGAATACCATTTTACCTGCGATCCAGAACTCTCTGTGTTGCCTCTCTTTGCATTTAACTCTTGTACTGGAACACTTCTCAGTTTTAGCGTCATGACACCCTGACCATCCTCGGGAGTTGCCGTGTTCACATACTCTGGCTTTGGCATGGTTCCTGCAGCTTTCAGATGAACAAAGTTAAGACTTTTGTAAGACTTTTTAAGACCAAAATTGAGGCTACGTTCACACGGTACCGGGTGAATTTTCCACCGGTTGAAAAATTTGACCGGACATTTTGTTCACACGGAACCGTTCAATATTTTCGCTCTTTTCACACGGAACTGACAAACCAGGTTGAATTTTAACTTTTGTCAGTGGTTTTATCATCTGCCCATGCGCAGATCGCTACTTTACCAAATCCAAAATGGCGTCGAGGAAAAGAAAGCTAGCTGAGTTACCACGCATCCATGCAACCACGCCTTTGCCGTACAAGAATTTGAACGGCCAAGGTGTTTACACCGCGCCGGTCAAATTTTAGACCGTACCGGGTAAAAATTCGTCCTCGATTGTGGAGGTCGAATTTTTGAACGGTTAGGCGTCAAAATTTTTGTACGGTTAGCGTGGTTCCGTGAGAACGGAACGCCTAAACGCACGAATTTTTGACCGGTCAAAATTCGCCCGGTACCGTGTGAACGTAGCCTAACAAAGAGCTTGGGTGAGCTGCAACTGAAAAGAACAGCCGTTTGTTTGGAATTTGAAAGTTTAATTACAGAACTCGGCGGCTTGCGGCGTCCAAACAGGTGCTTCGCAGCAAATTTTAATTTAAAAAGTTCAAATATTTTTTTAGGAAACAGTAATTTTCGCAGTAGCAAGGACCCGTCTGTCTTACTCGTGAACCTGTCAAAAGAATAAATGAATTTTGATACTGTTTGTAGATTCTGTGTTGTATTATGAGCTCCGTTGATTTGCTGTTTTGTCTAATACATGCATGTATTGCTTTTAAAGTAAATCCAATCTCAGAGTATTTTTATTCGCGTTCACCCTGCTTGCTCTTAAACTTCCAAGAGTTTGTTTTCCACGGAAAGAGAATTGCAGTTGTAGACTTTTTAGTATTTACTTAGAGCTTCAGGTTTTCTCCCTTCGTTTTGAGAATACTATTTTCTGCATCTAAAATAAGTTTCTTATTAAAAGTAATATTTTATTGTCTATCATTTTTTGACGCCCGGAAGAAACCGCAGCTAAATTTAGCCGACTTTTGAACAAGTTGATCAATGCTCGTTTTGACTTTCTTAAAGAGAAACTTTAGTTGTTTTGTTAGAAGGTATTGAGAATTTCCATCATGTTTTTTTAATATCTTCTTTTTGAACAATAAGCAGACGAAAGGTGATAAGCTTTTAAGCGCTGCCCCGTGCCGACACAACAGAATGGCTAATGAAATCAAACACAAAGGCGCCGACAAGATCTGCCTCAAAGAAAGCGAATATGACCGCCTTTGGAACTTCACAAGCCTTGTATTTGATAGCATTGAAACTACAAATTAGACTGATATAGTTCGTTTAATATTGAAAACAATTTGAAACCGAAAGAGGCAGAGCCTGTGTGGTTTTGTGTGTTAGACTATTTTACTGAGGGTATCTTTCGCTGATTTTCTTCTTTTTTTTGCAATCGAGTTTCGTCGATGATTTTCAGGCAATACATTTGAGATGAAAATGCTCATTTAATTTTCGCAGTTTCCTATCTACAAAACCTGATTTTCGGGTGAGTTTCAAGCCTGAACTGACTCGTCGCCGCCAGGTTTCCTGATATCTGGCACGAAGTGCGAGATTCTTTTGTCGTGCATTTAATTTCGACCAACACGTCCACGACAAAGAATGGTGTCATTGCGAGGATATAAACAGAAATTACATGTGCTGTTATTTTGTCATTTTGTTGCCGTTCTCGAATTGTAAAGCAGTTCTCGTCAGCTCCAAGACCAGAGGAAAGCAACAAAAAGGAAAGTCAGATCTTGAAAGCGAAGTTTTTGAATTACATTGGCTGGTTGTTGTACATACTGAATATCGTCATATACGATGTTGAAGTTTGCCGTAAGTCCGTATTATGAAATCGGTGAGCATTTCTTTACACTTGGACTACTGTATTTTCTTGCTGTGAATACCAGGAGCACTCAGTATCTGTAGCAAAATAGTATGAAAATTTGTGTGTAAGTAAGTGAGTTCGCCAAATCTGCTGTACTTTTACTAATTCGTATTTTTTTGTCAGTTCGGTTTCTCAGTTTTAAAACTTGCGATCAGAATGCTCTTTTTTTAATTTTAGTGTTTCGTTTCTGTGAAGCGCGGTTACTAAAGTTTATTTCAGAGGTAGTAATTAATCATAACTGGGAAAACCAACTCAAGTCCAGTGATACGTCTTTGTTGTCCGCATTGTCGCAGTTTCTTATTATTAGCTAACTTTAAGGACTATGAAGTGTCAGTATGAAATGGTCACCCGTTGGATACAGTTAAATCATTGACAGGTTTCTATTATAAAAGAAGGACCGAACGCCAAAAATACTCGGATGAACCACTTGTGTGCTGTTAGCTAATTAGGCCCTGCGATTTCAAAGACAAAAAACGAGAATATCCTAACTTTTGAACCTGTTGATGAAAGCCGATGTCTTGTATCAACCGATTGTATATTTGTCCTTACATTTGTTTTGTTTTCTTAATTAAAAAAGATGTCCTAATTTTTAAAAAATTTGGCAAAATCCAATGTCATGGTAATTGGTTTTGTACCCCGAAGGGTAGAAGTTATATGGTTTAACCCTTTCACTCCCCAAAGTGCCAAATGATATACTGCTAAATTCTCATTGCCCATCTCCATACATTTTCTACAAACAATTTGGGAGAACTTT
>JAOEHT020022754.1:0-14622 GCA_025448195.2 Parazoanthus atlanticus | reverse complement strand
TGAAACTTGGAGGGTGTGTACAACTTTTCAATCTAAGCAATTTGAATTATCTTTGGTGGACGTATGACGTCATATGAAGTCATAAAACCGCCATTTTGAAATATTTGGCAGCCATCTTGGATTTTTTGTGACGTCAGAAAATGGTCTTATTTGACTCAAAATTACTGAAAAACTGTTGGAATGAACTTAAATTGGTAAAAGATACAATTTGACTGAAAAAACTTCAGAAAATTTAAATTTCGAGAAAAATTAAGAACAATTTCGCTGACATGCCTCTCAGAAACTGGTTGCCATGGAAACACATTGATGAGGAAACACAACTTTAACACATAAAATTGTTCCTTGATAAATTTTAGGAAAAGTCACATAACTTTGGCGTTCTACCTTTGACGGTTCGTTTTTTAGAGAGGTTTGAATTTGGCGTGACCACTTTCTCCCCCCGCCCCCCCGTGTAAGATAGGGTTAAACTCCAAAAAAGCCCAGTCTGAACAGGGAGTAAAAGTTACCTTTTGAGATAACGTAATAGGAACATCTTGGAAGAACATAATGAAAATATAGTTGCCCAATAGGATATTGTTATTATTATTATTATTACAGGTAATAAGTTTTATTATTATTATTATTATTAAAAGTCTGTACCCTCAGGAAGAACCCTTCAGGAAGTTGGACAACTCTAATATATTTAATACCTTGTGTTTTGACATCTTACAGTTCCCACCACTGTGTCGTCGGATCAAGGTTCAGCTTAAAGACAGGTATTTGCAATGAAGAACTTCTTAAATCTGGATTTAGAGTGCTAACTGTACCATCTACAAGTTGGGTCTGGCCTGCGAGAATTGGTTCTAGCTTTTGTTAATTGAAAGTTCATGGTACAGTGTATAGGTACACCTATCTTTTTCCATCAGACATAAGTGTCATTGAACTATTAAGACCATTTTTATCCACTGTATAGCAGAATCTTTCAGTTGAACAACCAGGCCCTGAGTTGGAATTTTCAGTAGAGACCAAGGCCTAGGAGAAGTTCTGAGTTCCAAGAAATCCACCATAGGGGAAGGGGGTATGGATATTTTGTGGAACCACACAACTGAATGAAAATTGCTCATCACAGGAAACAATACTACTAAACTAGGGGGTGATTTGGTCAAACTTTGATGTGAGTCAGATCACTTTGGTAGCAGCCTTAAGGACTTTCTGTAGACAATCCAGTTGGCACTGGGGAAGGCAATATTGGAGTGTATTGCAGTGATCCACATGCGATGTCACAAGTGCGTGGACGGCCATTTTGGCCAATAGTGGTAGTGGATGTACTGTACATGTATATGTTTTAGCTTCAGCTTTGCAAGCTGATCTTGTTTCTGTATTTGCAGTGATTCTGTGACTGATGAAGTGATTGGCACCCACTTCATTGACTTGTCCAGAATATCAAATGACGGAGCAAACGGTAAGTGTTTGCATGAGATAATCATGGTCTATGCTGTGTTCTTCTTGCTTGGAAATATTTTCCATTTGTTTATCAAAATCTTGACAACCGATTCAAAACATACACTGTACCTCTTTCTTACTCCTCGTTACATATTTATCCAACTGATTACTTGATGTCTGGTGCCTTGAATGGAAATTTAATTTTAATGAAGATTACTTCTTCTCCAGTAGATTTCAGAATGTTTTTGATGGGAGATCTCAAAGAAAGTCAGAAAAAATATTTTCCTAATAATTCAATTAAATTGGTTTGTGGGACCACATTCCATCAATTTCCTGTACTGCCCTTCTTGTTAAAAACATTTGAAAACTGCTCTATCCTTAACATTTAATTGACAAAACTGACTAAAAATGTATTATAAATATAACTAAATCAAGCAAGAGCAGAAACATAATGGCTGTACATACACTTTGCAAGTATTTAACATTTAATTACATGTCTATAAACCTTACTTTGGTACAGGTAAAACGATGTGACTAATAACATTTTAAAATAGAACTTACCACTTTCAATCTAAATACAGTGTAATAAACCAATGCAACTCTGTTTGATAATAATATTTCCAATTATAAGTATCTACTATATAATAATGTCCCATATTCAGTAGTATTATCGTAGCAGCCTGTTGTGTCAAATTTATGTCTCATGCAATTGTTTTTACCAAAATTAGTCTTATGCAGTTTTCCCTATTTTCGCATCCTATATATGTTTTCAATTGTTTTAAATGATATTTTGTTAATACTGAATAAGAGTGATGATCTCTTGTTTATCTATAAAACTTTATGTACTGTAAGTTGTAATATTCTTTAGGTGCTAACTGCTAATTTGTATTACTTTATAATATACCTTACCTGACCCAAAGTTTGCAGTGATAAATTATGTGTTCTATTTATGAAAAAGTAATTTTATTCTTGAGACTTTAATTATAGATTTTACACCTTATTGTGTTCTATACAGAATTTTGGACAAACTCATGCAATTCAAACCTTTGTTTACATCTTTCCTTTTGAGACGAGTTTTGATCTTATCTTTGATTTGTATCTCAATTATTATTAATTTTAAGCTGTGCTGCATGGTCTTCTGTTATTAAAGCTGCCATTCTGATCTTGCTTCTAAAATCTTTGTTTTGACTATAATGTTTGTGTTTAAAGTTGGGTAAACTTATTATTGTCCCCAGCTGTTGTCCTAATTGTTTCAATGTGATGATTGTTCAAGGAGTATACTAAAATCAAATACAGCATGCATAATGTTATTGAGAGCTGCAGCCATAATCCATTTAATATAAGTGACACTAGTACCTGTACAACACAACAATGCCGTGCATGTGTACATGGTGTCCCATATTTGGCAGATAAGTTCATATTTAAAAGCAATATTAATTATCCCAATCAGGCATTGGTTGTCATACCTTGAGAAAAAGCTGCTTCACTCTGGCTCATTAACACATTTAGAGGTGTTTGAGCAAGTCAAGTTGGTACAGTAATTTAAGATGCAGATCGGTCAAGAAGCAATGTTGTTGCAATGTTGAAAATAATGTAAGGTGATTTGTTAAAATTTTTATATGCAATACAAACCATTTAGATGATTGTTTTGTTTCTGACTACTTTTTCTACAATTGCAATTTTAGTTCAATGATAACTATTGAAGGTGCCACAGACCCACATAATATCCAACTCCACTAAAGAGGAAAATAAATGAAAAAAATCAAGGAGAGGAAGGAAGGAATTATTGGGCTAAAACATGGATTTCTAGAGGGGTGGCAGTTAGCAAACAAAATTTGTACTGTGAGGAAATATGTGGATTGGATGTTTTCCGGAACTACACAATGCAGCACTTGCTTCCAGTAGTGCAGAGTTTTAGGGAGTCCCTGCCGGTTGTAGAGAGTTCCCTAGTGGTTTTAGATTGTAGATTAGATTTTTGGTTGTAGCCTAGCATTCAGTCCATTTACTTGAAGAGGGAAGGCCAGGTGTTTTATGATGTTTCATTCTTAAGTTTATAATTATCCAGTTATAAATTTTGGAATTTGAAAATTGATCTTTTGGGAACTTGTATTTGGACCATCCAAGAAGTGTCACAAGACTTCTGATTAGTTGAGAATTCACAGCATTGCATTTGTTAGACTTATAATGTGGACATGTCTTAAGAAGCTGGTGAGCCAGAGGGGAATGGTTGTTTATCAGGCTACAATGACCAACTGCATGCTTGTATACTGTATATAAAATTTATAATTACTGATAATATAAATTTTTTTGTACTTCGCTGTCTTTTTTATACTGCAACATATAGATTATTTGTTGTAAACTTATTTATTACTTATAAAATCTATTTACGTATCTGTTTACTGTTTGTTTATCTAGTTGTTTACTTGTTTATGTACCCTGTACTGTACATAACAGTGCTGTTCCTAGAAGCCTATTTAATTTGTTTACCTTTACTGTGAAGTATCAAATTCTGTACAACGTATTCTCTGCTTCATTCCCTGAGTGGTAATAACAAACAAGTTTCCAGGACTTCGTTCTATGTTTTTCTTTCTAGCTTGATATTTCACACTGTCATCAAGCTCGCTTGTTGTGTTATTCTCAGAACCAGAACTACTGCATTTTGTTGGAACTAATGACTGAATTTTAGTGTTCTTTTGTTGACATTCTTCTATATTTGCTGCGATTCATTTGACGTCTGCAGTTCTATCATACACTCATCAGTTTGTTCTGCACTTCTATAAGGTAAAATCTCTTTACTCTGTTCAACTGCTGTTATTTGCTATTTGCTTCTCATAAATTTATTTTCTGTTTTTTTTTGCTTTACAATGGTCTTATATTGTAAGAAAATTATGGATAATGTTTTACACTCTAAACAGTTAAATTGGGTGCACGCAAGAAGGGGGGACACATTAAGTTTCATCACCACAAAGAGAGGCCGTGTACAAACTAGTAGTAACTCTCTGTGCTGGCTATTAAGCTTTTTAACATATTAAATAATATAGATTATATTGTCCAGTGCACAAGTCTTTTTTAAGACATGCTGTTATTCGAGCACTTGCCTTTTTAATATTCAGCCACAGATCCCAGTAACTAAAAATCTGATTTGCATAAGTATTGTAGAAGGTTAATGAGACAAAAACTGTTAAATCATGCCAGAAAGTCCAGTTTCTTTACATTTATTGGCTTATAACAATTTCAGACACTTGAATATTTTAAAGACGTTCGTAAAAAAGGAATCCATTCCAATTAACAGGTTGCTCTCGGCATTAAAATAGTCAGGTCATTTGATTCGTTAATTTTAAAAGCTATAAGAATTGAGTTATTGAGTACTATTTAGGAAAATTCTCACAACTGATCACTGTATATAATAATTACACAATAACACTTAACTTTATGATCTGATTGCCAGGCAAACAAGATGATTTTTAGTTTGGTACAAAGTCATGTACTTGGAAAATTGACAGTGTTCAAAATTCCAAACAAATATTGTAGGCTGATTAATAAAAAACCTTCAGTTAATAAGAACTGATTCATTTTGCCAAAATTGCACAGTTTTTGCATTGATCAAACATTTTTGACAATTATCTTTTGCCGTTTTCACCCTGAGCCCCCTTTTTGCAATGTCTAAAGCCTGAATACAATTGCCTTTACAGAGTCAATTATATTATTGACAGAAAAACACTACAGTTTAAACTTTAAAGAACACTCGGGCTATTCACCAGTGCATGCTGTCTAACCCTTGAATTATATAGATTTTGTAATTAGTTTCTAAACCTCTACACTTTATGCAAATGAGATGAAGCACTGTTGCTAAACGTTGTCTGTTTAACTGTTAGAATGTTAGCGTGAGCAGCACTTGTGTCTAACCATCCCATTGTGTCACACTGCACATTGCACAGGCTGGCTTTCTGAAGTCTATATTCCTGGCTCTGGCATTAAAGTTCCTGGTTCAATTCAGGCTCCTGGTGTGTACTCTCTCTGTGTGCTAATTTCCACTAGAATCTTCCAACTGAACCCTTGTACTATATGCTGTACTGTACCCTTACTGTATCCCATACGTATCTACCCACTTGCCACTAGTACTGACACTAAATCAGTCTAGTCTATACATTATTTGTACTGCGAGCTTTGTTGTATGTGTACTATCCTTGCCGTGATTTGAAAAATAGCATACATCGTACTTCTAACCTCGGTGCTTTAAATACAAAGTGATTATTTGTTAATTGTCCGTATAACTTTCAAACATGATAGAAGACCTGTTTGCAGCTCACAGCATTCTTTGGCTTCTGTGAATATTGCATAGCTTGTAAATTTAATAGATTCATTTGTGTGAGAAACAAAAGATAACGTGAACAATAACTACTGGCGTAAACTGTAATGACTTTGAAACCCGTTTTGTACATTAATGTTCCTTGCAAATAATTACACCTGATAATTTTTAAGCTTTCTAGTTATCCCCACCCACACATTATTTTCCAATTTATCATTGTTTTGCATTGTTCCCTTTTCTTTAACCATTTATTGATTTTGTACATGTAACTAAATATTTTTTGTTTCTGAAGTGATTAGGTCAAGTGACCTCACTTTTTCCCCCTCAAACAAAACCAACTGTGAGATAACAAGATGAATCCAATGTGTTTTGGGGGTGGGGAGTACTCCTATCAATTATAAATTATAATAATTACCGTAAAATTCCACATTAAAGCCCTGGGCTTATATACTTGTTTGAAGATAAAACTACAAGAAATGAACCCAGTAAAACTAAAACAGAAAAATCTAAAAGTTTGTACATGTGTAATAAATTCTTGCCTCAGCACATTATTTTCATCAAGTTGTAATCACTTGTTGGTCGATCTAACCAGTTGGTAGCTCCTAATCGAAAATGTTAACTTGTAACTTACAAACCAATTCCAAATTTTATCTTAGTCAAAATATTTCAATTTCCTTTTTATGGGAAATCAGTTCAGGATTCTCCCGAAGGCAGAGTGTTATACATTGACTCAGAGCTTGAAAACGTGGTAGCTCCTTTGCCACAAGGAGACAAAGATATGTCGTGGATATCTTGTTAGTGAATACCGTCAGAAACACTGGTGGGATGTAGCCACTGAGATCTCAGAGAAAGGAGTCTGTTCTTTGTTAACTTTGCACGTAACACCATTAATCAATCCCATCAATACTTGATCCATTTGACTCAGCTGAAGCTTGTTCTTTCAATTCCAGTCACTATTAACATCTGTCTTCTCGATCCTTACAATACCAGGACAAAATAACTTATTTAGCTGTGAGAATAAAGGAACTGACCACATACAGGAAACTCTTTAAGATTAAAAGCAAAATTCTTCCCAACCTGCTTTTAAGATATGTATGGAGCCAGGTACATGTAAAGACAATCGAGTAACACATCATTTGGCATATTATTAAGTATGGTTTAAAGAGTTAACAATCTCATCTACTGAGCAAGTTCGATTCAATCATGATTACCCGCTGACAACTAATTAACAAGCTTCTTCTAATCTTGTTGCATTTTTGCTAACATCATTTTCTTTTTTGTAATTATCAACAATTCCATTTACATATATTAGTCGGCTAGCTCTGTATTTTAAATTATTTGCTACACCATCCTTTTGTTTTACCCATTTTCAAAAGAGCAGACTTCCTTTTCTAAGAAATCACTGACTGCATTCCTATTTCTAATTTTCTGGTTTTTTGTTTATTTTGATATTTTCAATCATGTAACTTTATGTTTGTTTGTAACCATTTGACTTTATGATATTTATAACCACAATAATTTAATATTTGTTTGAGTATAATATACTAACTTTAGAAAATTCTAACCCATCTTGTTTACCTTCAAAGGATTTTCAAACGTGTGCATAATAAATAATTTGTTTGAGACTGTGGCGCATTGTGAAACTCACCAGACATTAGAAACATTTTAAATTGAGTTTTGAAAATGTTTAATTAAGTTTTGAAGATTTGACCAAAATTTCGCCAAGATCTTCTGAGTATCTCATGATTTCCGTTGACTGTAACAGCTTTTTTAAAAGTAACATTTTCATAAATTACTGTAACGTAACAGTTTCATACAGTAAGCTAAGGTCCGAGAATTGCAGTGAGCTGGTTTCAGATCTACAATTGGAAAACTATTGGAAAACTGCGAGATAAAATATAAATAACAGGGAAAAAGGTGTTTGCTTATCATGGTGTATAAATGGCCAGTCAAAACTACGCTTTTAAGTCTTTCTGCTCTCTTTGGTGTTGGGATTTCACACTTTGTATAACATTGCTGAAGAGAAGACTTTCAACTAACTCAGTATTACTCTAAACTAATTATTTAATGCAGTGTGAGGTAACATGGATTCTTTAATTACTAGTATGAACTTCGAATAGGTTGAAATTTAGAATGAAAAATCATCGTTACTTTATGCATTATTATCTTCGTTTATAAGATAACAGGCAAATAGTTGTATTTATTGAAAATACTGGACAACACAGTTCTTACAAAAGATTTGCCCAAGGTACAGTTATCGATAGTTAAAGTTGCACTTTTTGATTGTCTGGTTTTCATTCCTAAGTTCAGGGCTTATTTGGGAACTTTGTGGGTTGGAAGGTAAGTACTTCTAAGGAAAGTAATACCATAGGCCTATCGATGTGCTGTGATCAGTAAATCATGCAGAGAGAGTTAGGTGAAAACAAAGAATCAATGTTAATTTACATGAAAACATTGAACTTGTAAGTACGTCTTCGTGGTCAAAATATAAGTAATAATTATATAAATTAGTTATAATTTTAACTTTAAATTCCAAAAATTATGTCTTTAAAGATGATGTTGTAGAGAGTCCCAAGACAATCAAAAAGTTCTACTCGGAAAGTAAGCGGGTTTTTAGAATCCATGTTTAATCACATTTTACGTACTCAAACTCATACACACAGCATTTTCCATGCATGAATCGACACGCATGCAGCAAAATGTAACAAATGAATGCAGCCATTGTTCATTTATTCACATTCACTACCCATTCACAAAAGCCTGTTTAGAAGAAGTTGCTAATGTAGCCATGTTTTTGGTTTCTTTTGTTTTATGTTTGTTTGGGCGCTGGTGATCACTATGCAATATGTCGGGGTGACATCGGCACCAACTCAAGTTCATAGATACCCAACTGATATTGGTAACTATATTCACCATTTATATATTATTATGTATCCCTTCTCTACATTCTCTAGAAGCTGAGCCATTGTGCATAAGAATTACTCTGTAGGGGCAAGAACATTATTCGAACCAATTTCTTCTTGCACACGAAACAGTTTCTTAATAGAGTTTTATAACCAGCTTAGTTTATCTTTTTTGTTTCTATGGAAATAGGATGTAGATTAGATGAATGTTTGAAGAAACCAGTCTGATCGAAGAAATCACAGATATTGGTACTGATTTCAAATTTTATTAAATCTTCTGAAGAAAACTATTTGAAAGACGAGTTTTTGAATTCTCTCGATTATTATTATTTCAACTATTATTTTTTTAAGTATTGGGTATTTTTTCTTTTGCACTGCTTCTATCTAACCAAATGCACTTGTGAGATATTAATTTTTATTAAATGTTGTAATTAAATCTAATTGTCTTACATGTTGTAAGGTAGTTTTGAAGTGACCCTAATCCATCTTCATTATAATTTCAAAATTGGTCTGAAAAATCACACCACCATAATTACCATATAGATCTGTTATTGCTACCATCGACATAATCACTGATAACCATCATTGTAATAACTACCGATAACCATTAGTAATAATTATTTAAAATCATCCTAGCATCACCATTGCCATCACCATTATGATCATAATATTCACTGTAAACTACATAATCACTATCATCACCACCACCATTGCCATCATCATTATCATCACTGCTGTCAATATCATGTCCATCACTTTCATTGTCACCATTGCCATCAACATGATGATGAACACTATCATAAACATCAATAACAACATTTTCATCATCATGCGTATGATCAAAGTCAACATCATCGCATCTCTCACAATTTCCTAATTCTGGAAACTGCAAGAAGAAACCTTTGTTTTTGTGGTCTACAGTGTGATTTGTAGGACAAGTTGCTTTGAAAGAGATGTAACGAATTCTTTGTTGGCTTACTACATGTATACTCTATCTACACTTCGTTTTTTTTGCCTTTTTTTACAGTTAGTTGAACCATACAAACAGCTTGCTGCAAACAATTTTGTAGAATTATTTCAGTAACGTTCATTTCACTTAAACGCTAGAGAGAGAATAATCATTTGCCCGTCAATTGGACATTAGGTCGTCCAGTTACAGTGAAAGAGTTTGTTAATGTTGTGGAAAATCATATACTTTGCCATCTGCACTATGTGTGCTTATGAAAGTGGTATTGTAAAGAAATCAACGGTTGTATGGCAAGGATGGCAACAACAAAATAAGCGGCATTGATATGCTTTCTGATATAAAAGTTGTAAGGTCTTGCTTGCAATCATGCATCTTGCTGTCACATCACTTGGTATGCTGCTAATTTCATCACTACTGTTGTGACAGTTCACAGTCAGCATGAGAACAGTAATGGTAATAAGAACTACTGTTCATTGGTTTGCATTTAGTGGGAAAGGATATACCCTCTCTTTATATGTTCCGATATCTGGTTAATCACCAGTAAAATTAACACTACACGTTGCTGCTACACACGCTGCTTATCTGACACACGGCTTATCACAGTATTCTGGTACATTGGTCTTTCACATTTGCACCTGTCATTCAGATGTCATGCTGATCTGATAAATAATGGTCTGTCACATTTGTCACATTAGTCTGATGTATCGATCAGCTCAATTTGTCTGCCATTCGGACCTGGTATGCTTGCCCTGGTACACCGATAAGATGCATTCCCTCTCACGTGACGCTGCATGCCCAGTGGCACACGCGACTTCAACAAGGGATCTCCCTGAGGTGTCCATCGTAGTGCAATTCTGGGCAGGGCGCTTGCCTTGATTCTCAGCACGTGGCTCAACCATCTCCATTGGTTTGTCTACTAAAGATACTTCGTGCGTTCTGACTGGTTCTTGAGCAGTCTGGATCGGGTTATTGTTAATGACGTAGTCGCACTCGCAAACCGGATGTACGAAGTAAAGACTTTCTGCTTGCACTGTGTTTTTGTCGTTTTTAGAAAAAAATGCCATTAGTATCATACTTTGGCCTTGACACATTGACCTCGCTATCGCTCGGTCAATACAGCAAGACCCCAGTTTGATATTTCCCGTGCAGACCTCACACTCGGTCAATAAATAGTTAATATCATGAGATGCGAGCAAGTCTTGACTGCTTTTCTTGTTTGGCCAGAAGATCCTCTTGATACGTCACAGGCATTTAGTCTGGAATTTACCGAGATATGATGATAAGATGCGTCTGGGCAGTCATAATCTTATCATGCTGTCACTCGAACTAGGTGATCTGCCACACTGATCCGTTATTTGGTCTGTATCCCATTGGTCTATCTCACAAATGTGTCACTGTAGAGTGGCTGATGCATCTGCTCAGGCACACTTGCGTGACAAACCTAAGTGACATACAACACTTGACGCAAGAATATTATAATAATATTATGGAAGATTGCTGTGATTATCGCATTGGGTGCTCCGCAGTTCAGTTGCGCCTTTTATTTTTAAGTAATTAAGAACTGCAGTTAGCACATATGGCTCAGCAGCTAGAATGTAACTCCCTTTAATATTAGGGCTCAGATTTGTGTTGTCACTGATTTGGCAAAATAGGTTAACAGTTTGACACATACAATCTGCTACAATGTCAGAAGTCTACGAACACTTTGTTAGTGTTTAGTTTGTTACTACCATTCAAACTGGTAACAGTGCAAATATCTTCAAAAGTTAAAAACTTTTAAATGTTCACAAAGAAAAATATGTAATACATTTTTTGAAGGAGCACAAGGCCATTATATGGAAACAAAAAACAAAACTTGGCACGTAAAGATCTTAAAAAATTGTAGCCAGAAAAATTAACTTACCTAGTAATAATTATTTGAACTAAATGATTTTAGGAAATTGATGTCAATTATAATAAAGATGTTTGCACGTTTATCAGTTTAATGGGATTTTAATATACTGGTTATAGTATTAGGACCACATAGTGGCATATTCCACAAATAATATGAGGGAATGATTTTTTCATCAATAAGAACAATAAAGCTTTGAAAGTGAATGTCTCAGTACAAGAACGCTTATCAGGCAGTCTAGAAAAGAGTGTGAAGACTGCCTTAAAACTAACTGACCAATTAGAACAAGGCATTTTCCTCCTGTATCTCGCTGGAGGCTGTTGTTTTCATGAATATTATGAGTCAATGAGCCATGATTCAATTCCAATTCGGATATACGACTAGTGTTGCAAATCACATTTATTGGACTTTAGAAACTGTTAAATACTATGTAGAACAAAACTGTTTATGTAAGACCCGTTTCTGAAAAAGAAAAAAATGCGGAGAGAAAAGTGCTTGGTGTCCAGTGTTGCGTACATATTTACACAGGGCATGAAAATGAAGCAGTGAGTATTTGTACATAATTAGTGTGTAGATACATATCTATGTTTGTGTGTTATTGTTTTGAGGAACAATTTGTTCTATTTATTAATGTGAATCGCGATGTCATGTACATATCATGTATGTATGTAGAGACTAATAGAGATAATTGTTGTGTTGTATCTGAGCTGTTGCCGTTTAGCATAATGAAGGTTACTGCTTGCCATAATTACTGCATGTTGAAATTGTACTCATAAGGCACAAGTTTTAACTTTTAATGTTCGATGTTCTTCACATATTGACAAATTATGACTTTTAGAGAGCACTGTCCGTTCAAAGATAAAACTACAATTTTCGTTCTTGTTCTTAGTTTTCTTAATCGTGCAAAAAGTAGATGGTTATTAATGTGTTTGTGCCAAATAAATAATATAGGAATTTATGAATTGTTTACATTTAGTAATATTAAGTATTGCAATAATAACGTACTGCTAGGTCAAAGACTGCAAACTGTTTTTCCTCAAAGACTTTGTGGTAAAGAAACAACATCTGTTGTTAATAATCGTCATTTCAAAGTTTCTTTTTTAAATAAACCAGAGTTCGAGAACACACTTCTTTACCGGAACCCATGATTTAATATGTATTGTGAAACAAATTTTTCATTCCAAAAACATGACAAAGAGAAGATATTTAAATATCTGTGTTTATGCATTTATACATTTTAGGATTCTTCAGTTTTAGTATATTTTGTTACAGGTCTTGGAAGTACTAATTTGAGGATCTATCATTTCTGCGCGACCGCCTAAAACGATCTTTCTGCAGCAAATAGAAAATTTATTCTTAGGATAAAGGAAGAGCCAGTTTGCTGTCTAGGTTGCTCTCATGTTAGTTTTCCCTGGTTAATGCTAAATCATGAATTCATGTAATCATTAGTTGCAATGGTTAGGTAACTGTTGGTTGCTGGGTGCGATCTTAAGTAACCGTGTATATTTCGTGCTTGGCCAGGTTTTATGCCCACGTTCGGTCCGTGCTGGGTGAACTTGTATGGCTCTACCAGGGATTACTCTCTGTTTGACGAACATAATGACCTCAACAATGGCCTGGTGAGTACTCAGGAAGAATCCGAGTGGTAGCACGCTGTGACAGTAATTGAAAACAAAGTGTTGTGACAGCGATGGCAACTGATAACGCTGTGACAGCGATGGAAACCGAGTGTTGTGACAGTGGTGGCAACTTATGATTGCTGTGACAGTGGTGGAAACTGACAGCACTGTGGTAGCGATGGGATGTGACACCACTGTTACAACGATGTGCACACTAGTGGACTGTGATATGACAATAATGTTGTTATCGTTTTCCCACTAACTGCGTACATTGCCGTGACAATGCTGACACTATAGTATCAGTTGTCATCAATGTGACATTATTGGTGCCATCACCACTGTCACACTAGTGTTATTGATCCCCATTGCTGTCACACTACGTGCACTGTCAAAATGTCTCCGAACAGTGCGAGGATAATCTATTACCACGGGGTGAATGAGAGAATCACGCTTGTACAATTAAAGCAAAATAGGGCTTTTCGACTTTAGTTACATGTGTAGCCTGTTTTATTAAAAAAATCGTTTGTAAATGGTTTGCCATGCACAGTAACTTTTCAGCTTACTGACCAGTCTTGTATTACGATGTATATAGTTGTCGTTACAACTGGTTCAGACATTGAGATTTTGGAAAAGCGAAAACAGCAAACACTTCTACTTTTAATAATGTGTAAATGGCACTTTCAACTTTCATGTACATGTAGCCAAAGTTTGCGGTCAACCGGTTGGACTGGCAAATGAAAAGAGTCGTTCCAGTGGAGGTTTCCCCAAGAAAGGACAACCTTTACATTTTTCGTTCACACTGTATCTTCTATACATGCCGTAAAATCACAAAAACCTGCTTGAACTGCCAATACTTACCAATATTTCCTAATGCCAATATTAACTAATATCAACCTATTGTCAGTGTCAACTAATATCAACAAATATCGACTTGCTTGAACTACCAATAAAACTGTGTGCTAAGATGTGGAAGGGGAGCCCTTTATCTAAGTGTAAAAAACCTCTTACGTTTAGATAAAATATTTCAGAATTTCCAGCAGGGAAAATTGGCTAATTGGAAGCATCCAAAATGAATGGTCTTGTTAAGTAACAATAAGCATGAAATACTTTTACTGCTCAGGAGAAGAAAATAGATTTGATATGTTTTAGATTTTCCTAATTCTCTAATTCAAAAGTGAGGACACTGTTAACAAGTAGCAAGATAGATTTTCCTCCAGACTTGCCACATATGACTTGTTATGTTTTGGATCACAGTACTTGTTTTGTTCTTCACGTATCATTTGGCTACAACAAAGCTGCTTTTAGCAGGACAAGGAGAACACAATGCTGCAGTAACTGACAAGTTTGCTTTGTTTTACTCTCAGGGGGAGGGTGTGTCTTATCGTGGTCGACTGCTCATGGCTGTGCAGGCAGAGTTTGGTGAGTCTGCCTCGGAGTCAGGGATCAGACAGGTGGAGGTTGAACCCACAGCACCCATCTCAGATGTAAGTTACTAATCTTCTTGGATGATG
>JAOEHT020022647.1:0-14622 GCA_025448195.2 Parazoanthus atlanticus | reverse complement strand
GGTTGTCTTAATTGCTATATACTGGTTGTATTGTTATCTACTGGTTGTCTTGTTATCTACTGGTTGTCTTGTTATATACTGGTTGTCTTGTTATATACTGGTTATATGTATATTGGACATAATTCGTTTGCTGACGTCACATGTTACTAATACACGTATCAGCGGCTTGCAAGGGGATCGCCCCCCGGGACACTCCCGGGCAACCCCCGGGAATTTGTTGAGTTTGGTACTCTTAGCTGTCTCGGGGGTAGGTGCATTACCTTTTTATTGTTTTGGTCTCTCTGAACTCCCGGGAATATACCCCGGGCATTGCTCATAATGGTCAGCGGTCATACAGGTAAAAATTCTCGGATGTCCATCCTTCGAATCTTTGGCAGCATAATTAAACCTGTTGTACTGGTTGTATTCCTCTGGTGGTATTGTTGGACATAATTCATTTGCTTGGATCCGAGATTTTTCGCCGGAAAGTGTGTGTCATGCGTTTGTTTAAAGTGTGGGATAGTTCCCGACGAAAACGAAAGACAGTCAAGGCTGAGAACTGAGTTTGACGATTTTATTAGACAAGCCAGTCTGACTATCTACTATGACTATAATATGATCATTCTATCGGCTCATCTATTCGTTTTCAGTTTTCGTTTTTAAATAGAAAATTCTTCTAGAGATTGTAAAACCAATTTATCCCACCATATTGATACAGCTAAACGAAAACTTGAAATTAGACGAAGAGGAAGAAGTTATGGTTTACACCGAGTGTGATGGCACGGCATTTCGTCGTCAATCCCATTTTGCTCTTCTACAGAAGAAATATAAATAAACTAATCTCAAACAGAACGAAATAAATTTTGCATAATATTCAATTGTCGTTTGGTTTCTAACTTGTTGACAATATTTTCAACAGTTGCATATGTTCCCCGGGGACATGGGCAATAGACAACTTTAGTCAAAAAATGTTGCCGGTCTTTTGCACACTTTTAACAAACCTACTGGACAAATCCCGGGGGTTGCCCGGGGATGTCCCGGGGGTCGACTCCTGGATAAGCCGCTGATAGGTGCATAAAAGACGTTTTGGTTGCCACACTTTCAGATTCTATTTCAAGTTTTTTGTTACCATGGTTACCATCTTTGAACTCCATTTCTGCAGTATTGTCCTCTACAAGAAAACGTTTTTCCAGCCGGATTTGCGCGACATGTATCCGTTTGGATTTATAAAGGCTAACTTTTCCCCTCTTCCATACCTTCCTGATTCCACTCCTGAACTTAGCTAACCTCCAGTAATAAAGAAATGGATCGAGGACGGCATTTGTCAGAGCAAATGTCACAACCCATCCTATTATTTTCGTCTTTACTTTGGGTGACAACGCAGAGACAAAAACCGGCGACAGTACGAGTGGTAGAAAACACAGCAAAGACGAGCCCACGACAAGGCCGACTGATCGGACCGACTTATGACTGGCCAGCCTGAAGACAGACAACACCTGAGAGGAAATCCTGTGCTCTTGTCTTCGGGCGATTCTGTAGACGTGGGTATAGAGAATCCCAGTTGTGAGTAACACAGCAATGTTATAGCCGTAGTACATTCTCCGCTTGGTGTCAAGTGAGATCAGAGGTATTAAACCCAGAATCCCCCACAGAACGGCGATGCACCAGGACGCGCCTATCATTATATAGACCCGTGTTTCGCTCATCCAAACTATATACCGGAATGGACGAGTTACCGCGATGTATCGATCAATTGTCACACATAGCAAGCCGTTAAGAGATGCCATCATCAATATTTGAAGAAGCACAAGTCCAGCTCCCATTTTTTGGAATTCTTCTCCGCTGTTAACAATGTAGATTGCGGTCGGTTGGACAATGCAGCACATTAATAAGTCTGCGAACGTTGAGGCTGAAAAATGCCAAAATTTAAGAACATGCGAAGAACATACCTCGGGCTTAGATTAAGAAAGGAACATTTATTTCTATAAATCTTGCAAATGGAGCGGAAGAACCGCCACTAAATATCGTGAGAGAGCAGTCCAATTTCGCCTTTGATTTTGGTAAACGGGCAATAGCAACGCATTTGGGTACATCTACGAACTGAGTTAGATGTTGTTAACAATCTTTGAATGTATACAGACAATTCCAAAAAATTAATATCAAGAACACTGTTAAGAAATTTAAAGCCGCGACTGATATTTAAACAAGTTAAACACGTTAAACCTCAGACCCCCAAATGGACGTTCTTGTATACAAATATAAAAAGAGTCAAAGTGATGGCCAACCACTGCTGGTGACACCGAAACAACCGTGATTCCAGGGCTTTTCCTAAAAAGTGGAAGCGCTTTCGAAGGAAAACGCCGGGATCGAGGTTAACACCGATGTAGTAGACCAATAAAACTTGGTAAATATGCTAAGAAAATCTAGTCAAAACCAAAATTCTGCTAGTGTAATAATGACACTCGCCACATGTGACCGATCCTATTGTTTCAGTTTTTCAATTCGATCACTTAAGCCTGGTTCACACTTGTGAGATAAGCATATGCACAAACATAAGAAAATTAAATAACAAAGGAAATGAAATGAAAAAAGAACACTGGTGTGAGCTTGTTGCATCTCGTCCCACACTTGATATTCCTTTGTATTTTCCTTTGTTGTTTAAATATCTCACAAATGAGAACCTGTCTTAAGATCTGCTCGGGAACCAACTCTTCAATATTAAAGTCCCCCTCCTTCCCCACCCAGCCCTCCTCCTCTTACAAAAAAGGAACATGTTATATCTTTTACGGCTTTTTTACTATAACATTTTATTTATAGTATGTTTTTCCTTGCGGTACTTGCGTAATGCTTTTAGATAATGTCAGCACATTTTGTACCTAGTTTAGTTTTGATATATATACATGAATTTATCTTTATCTATGTGCGTTTGTTGTTGCGACATTCGTCTTCGATTATTCAAAAATTTCTCTCATGAGTGAGCGAAGCAAAAGTGGTTGCCTGGAACGAATGATAGATATTTTCAGAACGAGAAGATAAAATTCTTATCTACAAACGTCCATCTAATGTTCTGTTTGTTATTTACCAAGCCATAGTTTTACCAACTAGAAAAGTTAATGGCCGAACATAACCATGATAAAATAAGAAGAGCAGCACGTGAAGAAAACTGTTATGAGATGCATGTCAATATACATGTATAGTGTATTAACACTCTTATTCCGCACGTAAATCGTGGTACTTTATGGCTTGGCGAAATCTTTATTTCTATTATCTATGTCTACGACTATAGGTATACGTCTAAAGGTCTGTAGGCTTATGTCTATAGGTCCACGTCTATACGTCGTCTATAGGTCGACGCGTCTATAGGTCGCCGGACGTCTACAAGCCTACGTCTATAGGCCTACGTCTATACGTCTACGTCTATAGGTCGACGTTTAAGGTCTACGTCTTTAGGTCTACGTCTATAGGTCTACGTCTATAGGTCAACGTCTAAGGTCTACGTCTTTAGGTCTACGTCTATAGGTCTACGTCTATAATTCTACGTCTGTAGGTCTACGTCTATAAGTCTACGTCTATAGATCTACGTCTTTAGGTTTACATCTATAGGTCTACGTCTATAGGTCGACGTTTATGGTCTACGTCTTTAGGTCTACGTCTATAGGTCTATGTCTATAGGTCGACGTCTAAGGTCTACGTCTTTAGGTCTACGTCTATAGGTCTACGTCTAAGGTCTACGTCTTTAGGTCTACGTCTATAAGTCTACGTCTATAGATCTACGTCTTTAGGTTTACATATATAGGTCTACGTCTATAGGTCTACGTCCACAGGTCTACATCTATAAGTCTACATCTATAAGTCTACGTCAGTAGGTCTATTCTATAGTTCTGTGTCTATAGGTCTACGTATATAGGTCGCTGTCTACAGGTCGACGTCTGTAGGTCCACATATACTAATAGGTCTACGTTCAATGCTTGGCAACGATTACGTGAACACTAGCGTGGAGAGTGCTCAATGCCAGTGCAAAACGGTAATAAACATTAAATGGAGTAAAATTCACAGAAATTGTCGGTAGCTAGAGTTTTACGCTTGAAGCAATCCTCGGACTACGTATGGGTCGACACAAGACTGAGGTCTACGCTTTGGTTAATATCTACTGGGGAGATGCCAGAACCTTTGAAAGGAGTTTCTGGATGGTCCAATCTCTTGTGGATCCGAGAGCATGCCCTTTCCCCTTGAAAACTATTGAATTCTAAAATACTCGGAGATATAATTTTCCAGCGATTCGAGCATTATTCTTTACCATTCGGTTGTTGCTGAGAAATAGAATTTTTATAGTTCAAAAAACGTTTTTTGAGAAGTAAAAGACAGTAAGGCTTCAATTTCTGCAAATCTATTGAAAATAGATTGAAAATAAGGATTGTTGGAATCCAACGAACTCCTCCCCTTTACCGTCGCCCCTCTTCTATGTCTACGTCCGTATGTCTGTGTTTAATGTCTATGTTTACGTGTACGTGTACGTCTATATCTATATCTATATCTATATCTATATCTATATCTATATCTATATTTGTATCTATATCTATGTCTTTATCTATATCTATATCTATAGCTGCGTCTACACATGCCTTTAATATATTTTCATCTTATATTTATGCAACTCCACAAAACATATTTGGAAAAGCGGAGTTATTATTAAAACGTTTGAAGGTTGCCCCTTCGGACTAAAAGCCTACATGGCCACTACGTAGCTACTACACTCGCTGACTACCTCTTTGTCTTTCGCAAGATGTCGCCAATAATATGTACATGCTGTTGACGATTACAGAATGTACCTCGACAGGTACGTAGACGTACTGATAGCACCCTGTTCAACTGGCGCCCACAACTGGTAACGAATGGACGAAGCCAAACCGCGGGAATGAGCTGAGGACTAACGCCTAGTTTAGAGTGGCAAAGGAGACGGAAGTGGTCCAAGGCGGATCCAAGCGTGGGCAAAAGCGGACGAACAATTAGTCCTTTCATACAAACGCCGTAAAGTACAGAGTTTCTGTTGAAAGAAAAGGTCGCCTTACTTGTTTGATACTTCTCAACAATTCGATCCTTCCATCTCCGACAACATTTTCTAGTGTTTGTATGGACTGAGTTGTTCGTCTGATTTCGTCTTCATCGCTAGCGTAGAACAGGCAAATAGACAGGTTTTCAAAAGCTTTAAATCCCAGTCTCTCACAAAAAGCCCTGCAAGGCACAATCTGTCTTTGATTTTGATGTCATTGCATGGAACACTTCTGCCACCATGTCTTTGGTGGTATTGGTGTCTCTTCTCTTACCTCCAACACCACACTGTCCAACTCGAGCTCTTCGTAAATCAAGTCTACCATCCGCTCGAAAAGCGCTTCGATATTCACCCCGGTCAAAGCACTCGTTTCGCAATACCATGAAAAATCTTTCGCCTTGCTATAACTTTCTGCTTCTTCTCTGGAAACAGCCCTTCCTTTTTTATCAATCTTATTACCAACAAATATAACAACCGCACTTGCACTACAATATGTTGTTATCATCTCGTGCCATTGATTGAGCGTATCAAACGACTTTCGTTCGCCTAAATCAAACACAAGAATAGCACCATTTGCATCTCGTATTGCCAGGGGGGTGACACTTCCACTCTGATACCGTTCCTGACCAGCGGTATCTATAAGGCAGAGTTTGATCTGTTTGTTTTTGCAAGTGACGGTTTGTATTTGGGTATCACTACCTATAGTAGCCACGGTTGCCCTCGCATGATCAAATTTCTTGTTTACGAACCGTTCTAGAATGGCTGATTTACCAACAGAAGACATTCCCAAAACAACAATCTTCAAACGGATTTCTCCCCGTCGCACGGTGTTGTCTCTTGTCACCTGCCACCTCCTCAGCTGGTCCAGTAGATCTTTAATCTCAGCCGCCGTCGGCCGGTCGTGTCTGTCATTCTCCAAACATCTGAGCACCAATTGAGTGAGTCTACGGCCTCGCTTTAGTATTGCAATATCCTCTCTACGACGCTGGTGCTCTAGAACAAGGTTTCGATCTGCGGTAAAGAACAAAAACTTATTTTCCTTTTCACATTAAAGAGGGGAGTCTGTTTACATGTCTATGTCGTCTCCATTTTGGCATTCGTGTCTCTTTATTTGTTTGTGTCCGTTTACGTGTTTGAGTTGTGTCAATGTCAATGTTAGTGTGCGGTTATAAACTGCCCGTCTCTTCTCAGTAGCCGTTTACGTGCACGTGTCGACTTAGTATCCGTTTACGTGCCCGTGCCGTCGCACTGTCCGTTTACGCGCCCGTGTCGTCTTAGCTTCCGTTTACGTGTCCGTGTTGTCTCTGCCTCCGTTTTTGTGTCCGTGTCGTCTCTGATTCCGTTTACGTCTCCGTGTCGCCTCAGACTCCGTTTACGTCCGTGTCGTCTCAGCCTCCGTTTTTGTGTCCGTGTCGTCTCTGCTTCCGTTTTTGTGTCTCAGCGTCCGTTGACGTGTCCGTGTCGTCTCAGCGTCCGTTTACGTGTCCGTGTCGCCTCAATATCCGTTTATGTGCCCGCGTCGTCTCAGCGTCCGTTTACGTGCCCGTATCATCTCTGCCTTCGTTACGTGTCCGTGTCGTGTCGTCTCAGCGTCCGTTTACGTGCCCATGTCATCTCTGCCTCCGTTTTTGTGTCCGTGTCGTCTCTGACTCCGTTTACGTCTCCGTGTCGTCTCAGCCTCCGTTTACGTCCGTGTCGTCTCTGCCTCCGTTTTTGTGTCTCAGCGTCCGTTTACGTGTCCGTGTCGTCTCAGCGTCCGTTTACGTGTCCGTGTCGCCTCAGTATCCGTTTACGTGCCCGTGTCGTCTCGGTATCCGTTTACGTGCCCGTGTCGTCTCAGCGTCTGTTTACGTGTCCGTGTCGTCTCAGTATCCATTTACGTGTCCTTGTTGTCTCAGTATCCGTTTACGTGCCCATGTCGTCTCAGTATCCGTTTACGTGTCCGTGTCGTCTCAGTATCCGTTTACGTGCCCGTGTCGTCTCAGTATCCGTTTACGTGCCCGTGTCGTCTCAGTATCCGTTTACGTGTCCGTGTCGTCTCAGTATCCGTTTACGTGCTCGTGTCGTCTCAGCGCCCGGTTTGTTTATCAGTGCTCTCTCACCAACCGAAATTTACTATTACCCATATATCAGCCTATCAGCAAACCTCCAGGCGAGGCCGGGTCTCTAGGTGCGCAAACCGCTGTCAATCACGAGGGCAATGATTAAAGCCGCGCTGCCTCCGAAAGCTTTGGGAACGACCATTCTCGTTACACAGAGCAAACAGCGCCCACGTTAAAATTGGCCGCGGTAAAGCTTCGCGCCGAAGGCTCTGGGAAACCCGGAAGTGGAGCCTTCAGGTTTTGTAAAATGCTCAGTGGATTCCTCGTATTCCTTTTCCTTGTAATAGAATCAAACGTGCAATCGTTTCTGGTCAGAGTCAAGGCACTTGCCTTCGGACTGACTAAAAAGAATTTCTATTTGAAATGATGCTTCAACTCAGTTGCTTTCGATTTGATCGAGCCGGCTCAGTTCATATCTAGAACTCGCGAAGAAATATCTGTTAACAAGGCTGAAAATCTCGGGGTTGGAAATTGTGAGTATCGAACATTTTGAAGGATTGTGTTGAAGAAATTAGGCTTCGACTTGGTTGTCAAACTCACGACTACTTCAATTGTCGTAACGGTCTGTACACACTGGCTACACAGTTCTAAAATAAAGGAATTTTCAACAGAATTGTGATATCATATCTAGTCCGGTACTTTTTAAATTGTGATTGATTACAAGAAATAACTGATCAGTGGTCTCAAAATATTTCTTAGTTCATTCGAAACCAGGAAAGTGTAAAGCAAAGAAAACAATTCGGTTTTGCTACACTCAGCTGCTGTGTAATAGGGTTGTAAGAACGTAACATGAATAGAAATAGAATAATGCCTACTTTTCTCGTTACCCTTTAAAAGATTTCGGCTTCTTTAAAGATTCCAGCTTTTTCCATTCCCCCTTTCAAGTTTCCGGCTTTTCTCGTCCCCCCCTTTTCCGTTCCCCGGTATTCCCCGTTCACCGATTCCCTGTTCCAGCGTTTAAAGATAGCAATACTAAACATTATTGTATAAACATTGGATCGTCTTAAATTTGCTGTGTTGTATTTGCTGTGGTTCGACTCAATCGCCTAATCGCTGTTGGGTCAGTTCTAATTCTCACTTCGTCACCACAATGCGGGCAATGATTAAAGCCGCGACCAACAAAAAGTGAGCCTTGTCGAACTGGTCCCCTCTTTGACTTGCTACTAACGGTAAGAATGCCTGCGGAGGAGCTGATTGTCCCAGCATTTTAAGTAACACATGAGGATTTTATTAAAGCTGTTAAAAGAGTTTTGAGCCCGTTGCAGCCGTTATTTTATCGTTGGGGGGTCGGGTTGAAAAATGAGCTGAGAACTACGCTTTAAGCTAAACAACAGATCACCAAGTGGCCTGGTGGTTGTTATGCCACGTATCTTAAAAATCAACTCAGTTCTCTTATTACATCAATTTTTGGGTAGTTGTGCAACTAAAATGCTTAGAACCAAGTAGAGAATAAAACTGAAACCGGAAGTCAGCGTAAGTCAAACATTTGTACTGTCCTTGTACTTACCGCTGTCATACGGACTGTAAAGTGGATCAGGACTCGGAAGTCGTCCGGTTATGACCTCAAGCAGCACCACACCGAAAGAGAAGACATCAATCTCGACTCCGTACTTAGGTCTCTCATAAGTGGTCGGTCCAGAAGGACGAGGAAAAGTCTCAGGAGCGGCGTAAGGCGCCGTAGTTGGCTTCGGTGAAGTGAAATACACGCCCGGAAATGCTTTGGCAAGACCGAGATCCGCGATCTTAGCCTGCTTTCTATTGGTTAACAAGATATTTTTACTCGCCAAATCGCGGTGGACAACAGGATTGCTTCTTGTATGAAGATATTGCAAACCCTCCGCGACATCTTGCATGATGTTCACCGTGTCAATAAAACTCACTTTCGGTTCCGTAGTTGAGTTCTTGATGAAGTTTTCAAGATCACAGTCGAGAAGTTCAGTGATCAGAACTGGAGGTTTTCCCACTCTAAAGATTGCTTCAACCAGTTTCACAATGTTTTGGTGATTCAGTTGACGGAGATGTTCACACTCTCGCCTGAAATCAGCGACGAATCCCCTCGGGCCTCCGTTGTCGTATTTCACTAACTCATCATGCAGTCGTTTCGCAGCGTATAATTCACCTCTCCATTCCACCTCGAATACTTCTCCAAAACTACCAGAGCCTAGACGCTTGATATATGTAACATCCTCTTCGACCAATAAGTATTTATTTTCAGGTGAGCTGGACAAAGACCCCATTTTGCATTACAAGTACGAATGAGAAAAAATTCCCATTTCCGGGATACTCGTCCCAGGCCTTTCCGGTTATTATATTCCCCTTCTGAACCACAATGACTGAAGTTCTTTTATTTGAAGCCCTACTGGCTCTAGTACATACGATTACCTGACATGCATACACATAGTTACGGTTGCAAATGTTCCAGTTACAGCCGAACCTTTAATCAGAGTGTACAACCGTCCCGATTTAGGCAGGATTGTCCCGATTTTGCTTGAGAATCCCGAATCCCGACTCGACTGCAGTCAGGACACGAAAATTCACGATTTTGAAGATCAGCTCCCACAAGCCAACGAGCAGAGAAAATTATTGTAATATTTGTCATACAATGAAACAAACTTCTTAACTTGGATATCCAGGTGAATTTCGAGTTGCAGTCATGATGAATTATGCAAGAACTGAATATATGTTGTTCAGAAAGTAGAGAAGAACTGTATTCATTCTGTTCCAAGACACAAGAATACATGATGCCATGCACAAGCCAGAAAGCTGTTTTCCTGTAACAGGTATTTTGCAAAATAAATAAATAACAACTTCAATTATAAATCTCCATAACTGTTTTAGTTTCTTTGAAATTCATACATAATGAACTGAGTGCAATTGATAACCTTAGGAATGGGCTATGGGCGAGCAGACTGGTCTAATCCTTATACCCAAAGGAGGGGAAGGGGTGGCGGAGGGGATTTGTATGGTAACTTTTTCACTGAAAGAAAATAACTATTATTTTACAGATGTCAGATATTGCATCGATACCAGTTCACTATTATGTTTTTTTTTAACAAAAAAATATGCACATGTCATTATCTCCCAACAAGATTTCATATTCAAACAAATCATATAGGATCATTTCTATTTTATATTTTACCGCATGATGTTTTTACACTGTGTAATGTACTTCTATTTTAAATTGATGTATGAAAAATCAACATAGGAAAAATCGGAGTTATACATTTGTGCAAAAAATCCCAAAACAACTATGGTGTCATAAATACCGCTAAGGAAAAAACAAAAAGAGAAAAATATATAGAAGAAAAGGCACAACAGGTCCGTGTTTCTACAAGGGTAATTGTGCGATGCAAAGAATGGAAATTTCAATGTTTTTCTATATGAACATACCTCGAAACGCTTGCATATCCTTCGTACCTTGAGCCGCGTAGACCTTGCAACAGTTTATTACACCCAGATCCAGTCTACTTTAGAGTACGACTGTACCGTTCGACACACCAGTCTACCTTAGTACTTAGCCGAGGAACTAGAAAGAGTTTAAAAACGAGCACTGAGAGTTGTCCTCTGGGGATGCCCTACAGAGAAGCGGTGCTGGACGAACTGAACTACTCCAGAGTCGACCTGAGTCTGGCCCTCCTTTGTGTGAAAATGGTCGAGAAGATTACGGTGGTGGTCATCTGTTCCAACACCTCCTTCAGACCAGGACAGGTGCCCACAATTATAACATTAGAAGCAGTAGCCATTTCTCTACTCTTAACTGTAGAACTGATAGATACAAAAATAGCCTTTTCCCCAACGTGACTTTTGTCTTAATAAAAATATATCATAAGATTTTTTAGAATAAAGTGCCAACTTTTAACATCAAGTAAAATGTTACGTAGTATTGTTAGATTACTTCTACCTGTAAAATTGTAATTTTATCCACAAACTTGTAAGCCCAGTTCCTAGTAATGATTTCGAAAACTGTGTAAATTTAATGTTATTTTTTATCCGGAATCTAATTAAACACATTATATTTCATTTTCAATCCAAAAATGTCCCTTATTTTGCATGACGGTAAGCAGAAACTTTATTGATGAATGAAATTAACTGGTTTTCAGGATTATTTGTGTCCACGTGCAGGTGCTAAAACCCGTCAAGAATATAAATAAAATAACAACTGATCGAAACGTATCATTTGATTTGATTTGATTTGATTTGATTCGACTTGCAAACTAAGGCCTCGTTTACACTATACCGGATGGGATTTCGTGCTGACACACGAATCGTTCCGTTGCAGAACGATATAGTGTAAACAGGAGCTGTTTTTTGCGGCACAAACACCAATCCGATACGTGACATATTACTTTCGAAAGCGTTGCACGGAACAAAGTGTAGGAAAAACATATCTATCCGATACGTGACATATCACTTTCGAAAGCGTTGCACGGAACAAAGTGTAGGAAAAACAATTCCATCCGATACGTGACATATCACTTTCGAAAGCGTTGCACGGAACAAAAAGTGTGCCGTTATGGTTTTTACAATGGCACGAAAGTTATTCGGTATAGTGTAAACGAGGCCTAAAACATTTTCGATCGACTAAATTTTTTTGGAGGAATTGACAGTCATTATTTTCATTACTTCATTCACGACCATCTGGTTTAGTCTTCGGTTCCTCGAGTAAATCTCATGTTTGAAAACAATGGCAATGTCGAATTTAATAACACTGCCTTACAATTTCCTCGACAGGGACCAGGTAATAAATGAGAGTTGTTTAGTCTCCTTTTTGAGGGAATTATCGAGCCGGAAGGGGAAGGGTCTTTATAATTTGTATACAGTCAACAGAGGTTTTACTGTGCAGTGAAAACAATATATATTCGGAAAGTACACACAAAGTACTAGAATGATGTTGATCTAAGACCAGGAACAGGTGCAGTTGTATTCCGGTGTATCCAAGAACATAACTTAATAAACTTCTCCTTTTTAATTAAAATAACCTCTTCATTGCAAGCCGAATAATAACTGCCGCTACTCACCAACTGACTTGTCGTTTCAGTCAATTAATCTCCAATTCCAAATATAAGTCTTCTTTTGGATTCCAGACGCCAAAGCAGCTCTCAAAGAAATCAAAACAACTGCCGCCTTAAATCGCCTTAATTCGCCATAACCTGCCTTAACCTGCCTGTACCCGCCTTAATTTGCCTTAAAATTAGTCAACCCTATTGGCTTTTCTATTTACAAAATTAAAAAAGATAATAAACTGAAAAACATATAGCTTTACAAATAACAAATTAGAATTCATGTGGGTAATTGTAAAATCGTTTGCAGCAAGTTTCCATCTTACATTATAGACACTATATATTACCCACATCTGCCACAAAATTGTACTTCTTATACCTCTTTCTATTTTATTTGTGAGGTTTCGAGGCAACTCTAAAATATCACTTTTGCCAAGTTTGCACAAAATCCATTCATCAGATTCTCGTACCAACTTACGATAGACGAGTCTTATCTTTTGAAATCAACTTGATCAGGTTTTAACAAACAAATTTGAAATAATCGCAAAAATACCAGATCAGTTTATTATTCATGATTATAGCACAGAAATCCTCTGTAAGAAGTTAGTTTCACATTTCAATTGACTGAGATGCAATGTTTATAGAAACTTTACAATATCTCACAGATTTCCAATGGTTAGCTTTTGAGAAATCGTCACTTGTTTCCTGGTCACGCTGTCAGCAAAACGGCGATCTCACGTTTCTGCTTTAGTAGTCACGCGCAGCTAGTTCAGTCTTTGCAAGCCGTGCGAGATATGGATCTTTCTTTGTGTGTCGTTCACATGTTCCTCACCAACTGAAGTCATGTTTGCGGGAATTTCTTGGAGATCGAGAGTACTAAGCCAAACAATTGCTACTTTGAATACCTTTTAAAGTGATTTAAAGAATAATATCAGAGCCAACTGGGGTCAACTGCACCACGAAACACTCCGAGCAGATCCATTTGTTGTTCGATTCGCTAAGATGGCGAGAAGTGAGAAGTTCTTAACCACAAGGTAAATCAAACAAGCGTTGAAGTTGAAGGTAACCAAAGCCGGAATCAGAAAGCTGATATGGCCTCTGACTAAGTGTTGTTGTTTTTTGTTCTCTCTGTAAGAAAATAAGAGGCGTCAACACTACTAAGTTCAACCCTGGCTGACATAGCGGCTTCCGTCATTTGTTCCGCTTGGCGGCTTTTACTTGTTTTCACTTTCGTCTGCTCTGTTAATAATAATAATAATAATAATAAAATATTTATTCAGGGGGCCTACATCGCCAGAGGCGGTTTTCAGAAGGGCCCTGTTCTTGGAATGCCTTCAAGTTTACAGCTGTCGCCAGCTTCTCCACAACATAAAGTATTCGTTGACGTCACACTTGCTGTTTAAGTTACTCTTGACTCACACTTCAAGGTCTTCAGTAACTTAGTTGCTGCGGCAGCGACTCCTAATCGTGTTTTTGTCCTCCCGGTATCCGTTCGGTCGAGTCTGGGTTCGACAGATACCCTGCATGGACATCTGGGTACAACATTTAACTACATCGTGTTCGCTTCGATTTTCACCACGAGCGAAAGGAAATCAATGTTGTTTTTCATACAGAAAGGAAGACAGTGTATTCTTATCGGCCTCGAACTCGGAGACGATCGACAGAATCCTTCTGCATGGTGACACGATGTTCGTGGTGTCCGCCAGTAAAATGTCTAATTATCTCGCAAGGAAAATGGAATTATTGGCCCAACAAAGTAAACCTAACGTGGGTGCCAGAGGAAAGACTTTGCTCATAATGCGGCGATAATATCAGACGCCTACCGAAGGCCGGCCAAGCAAGTGCGAGATTTCGGTATTATGAGCGAAGTCCTTCTTCTGGTCTGGCTCCCAGGATGAAGTAAACAGCTTGCAGCCAAAATGTTCAGTTGCAAGTAGACCTGAGACTGAGCAGTACCACAGAAGAAGAACTTAGCCACTCACTTAGCTGTGCTTTATTAAGGTTGAACAGTGTCAACATATATAATGTGATAAATGTGATAAGTTGAAGTGCTGTGCACTGGTACTGGCTACTTCCTCACTTACAGTGTCAACATAGTCTGCGACACGATGCAGAATACAAAATTAGAAATAGCATACACTGTAGCTACTGCAAAAACCAAACGCGTTGAAGCACACAAAGATATAATAGTAAAATACTTGAGGCTTTCAGCATTAAAGTTTTGAATCAATCAAGATATTGCAGAAAAACATTTTAGAATAAATTACCATTTATTACAGTTGTTGAGTCTTAGTTGTTGCCCTTGAACGTGCGATTAGCTTCTTCACTGTATTGACATACACTCTTTTTTTTTAGAAGAATATACTTTATAAGAATATCGAGGCTGAAAATTGCGGAAATTTAAGAATATTCAGTTAAGAATAATGCTGAGGCTGAGATTTTGTTAAGAATATAATTTTGTGCAACATATAAATATGTTTACACTAAAATT
>JAOEHT020022538.1:0-14624 GCA_025448195.2 Parazoanthus atlanticus | reverse complement strand
CTGCGGGTTCCGCCCTTGACTGAGGCCATATTCGTGACGAAGCCATGAAAAAACACCATAGATTGATAGAAAACTGAGTTCCAAACAACTCGTATATTGTATATTACTGATGAAAAGGGCTCAGTATAAGACTTAGTGTTCTTTTTCCATTTCCGTTGAGTTATCATGACAATTATAAACGATATATATTGATTACTTATCTTGTTTGTTTCTTACTCTTGTTGTTGTTGTTGCTATTAATGTTCAAGGTTGGATCAAAAACCAGTCTGAAATCAACCCACTGCCAGTGCACACACCTGACCTCGTTTGCCGCTGCCTTCGACGTGGCACCGAACCACATCGACTTTCAAGTAGTGTGGGCTGGGTTTGAGAGCATGTTTGACACGGGGAATGTGAGCGTACTTCTCACTATTGTGTCGCTTTTCCTAATCTATGCTGTTTTTGCCATTTGGTGCAGAAGAGCCGATAACAGAGATAACACACAGGTAATGACAACAGTTCTAAATCAGCACTCAAAGTATATTTATATTGGATACTTCTAATATATTTTCATTTTCTTGTAAGAGCATGGAGACTCTGGTTTATGCCCTCCCAAACAGCTATTATTATTATTATTATTATTATTATTATTATTATTATTATTGTCATTGTTTTTTTTATTGTTATTAATATTATCATTATCATTATTATTACTATTATTATTATCATTGTTATTATTATTTTATTAATATTATTATACTGACCAATGTTAGTTCAGACAAGTAGCCTTGCCAAGAAGAAGGTGGAAAATATTGCAAGAGCACTTTCAGCACCCTCTAAATGGCGTCTCTTCCTCTGAAAACCTCAAAATTTTCTTCCTTGATAATCCAACTTTCTCCTTTGGTCAGAAACACGCCACATAAGATGACGTTAAATTGATGTATGGCACTGAATTGGTGCCTTAGCAAAAATTATGTTTATATAGTAACTACATACTCGAGGAAGCGAAAACAGATTTAGCGTGACATTAGTTTAATTTCCCGAGTTTTCAAGCTCTACGTTATTACATTATTACAAACTGAATATCATTGAAAATATTGAAATACTTGGATTATATTAGATTTTGTTCTGTGTGTATTTCTTAAACCTATTATGGTACTGGGGGGTGCATATATGGGTTAGGATTCATCGTTGTTGTTTTTATTGGGGGTTGGGTATGGGTAGATAGGCCCACAAGGGGACACCTTGTCCTATTGTCTATTTACCTGCCGCTGGCAAATTTGTAAATAAATGAAATAAATATTCTAAAATTATAATTTGATTTTTGGTTTTGCACACTTTCAAGGTTTAAAGAGCACATAGAACTACACAGTTATTTTATTGTTTTATCTGACCACTGATTAAAAACTGTGATAAATATTCTCCGACGACTAGTTCACGCGATATTAGGTAATGAGAACTGGATTTATAACGTCACAAAGGTATCATTTGTACAAATAAGCATTAAAAAAGGAATTTCCTTGAATATTTTGTTTTGTATAATATAATTTTGTTCACCGGAGAGTGGAAAAAGTTTTCCGGTATTTACTTACAAACCATCCAATGATTTTCATTACCGTCTATATTGCAGACACTCAAAACCTTAAAAAACAAAATTTGCAATGAACTACACTTGTGACGTCGACATCATCAATTCTAAACTTTATCGCTTAATTTATCAAGAATTAGACGTCGTAGAATAACACAATTTATTTCACAATTATTGTTAGAAAATTGCAATCAGATAAGTTACGAGATTGAGGCATTTTTAATATCCATGCATCGCAAAACAAAAATACCAGTCAAAAATGACAGTATAAAAAGCCGATTCAATTATTAAACTAATACATTCGCATATACAGCTTGGTGCAACACCAGTACCCAATGGAAATTTTACAAATCCCAAGTACTTATATGAAGTGACCTTCTGGACAGGGAGTAGTCGCCACCATGCCACTAGTGCCCAGGTTTCATGCGAACTACACGGTGCAAGGGCAGTCAGTGGAGCAGTGGTTCTAAAGGATGATTCTCGGAAACTTTTCCGAAGCGGTGGAACAAACTCATTCCTTATACCCGTCAGAGAGTGTTTAGGTCCTCTTAGAAGAGTGAAAGTGTGGCATAACAATTGCGGGTATGATCCATCATGGTATCTGTCGCGTATAAAAGCAAGGGATTGCCAAACGAATGAAGTATTCCTTTTTGTAGCAAACTGTTGGCTTGCAGTAGATGAAGAAGACGGTAAAATCGAAAGGTACATTGATGCAACGGGCAAAGAAGAACTTACAAAGTTCAAGATGCTTTTTAACAGCAAATTGAGCAGGGACTTGGAAGATGCCCATATTTGGTTTTCGGTTTTCTATAAACCAGTACGAAGCAGGTTTACCAGGGTTCAAAGACTGTCTTGTTGTCTAAGCGTGCTCTGCTCTTCAATGGTTGCAAGCGCCATGTTTTATGGACAAGGTCCCAATCCGGACTATAATGATGAATCGAGGTTGAGTTTCGGCCCTATATCAGTTAGTCTGAAACAACTAGTTATTGGACTCTTGAGCAGCATTGTTGTTATACCATACAACATCTTAATAGTAACCATATTCCGTAACTCGAAAGCAAAGGAAGATCAAGCTCCTCTTACAGCCGCAATTAGGCAAGATATTCTTCAACGGAAGAGCCAGGCCAAAACGTTAGACCAAACCCATAGCGACAAAAACGACAAGAAACGTTTCCAAGAAAAACGAAAAATTGAGAGCGAAAGCTTTAAAACAAACAGCACTGATTACAAGAATTACAGCAGCAATGATAATGGGAGGAAAATTGAGCACAAAACCGTTGAAGACAACAGAAAGAACAGTAGGCACAACTACATCAGTTGTAATGATACTACTGACAACAATAACAACAACAATAATAATAACAATAACAACAACAATAACAATAACAACAGTAAAAACGATAACGACATTAACATTCAAAACACAAATGATTGTAACGGGAACAGTTTTTATGATAGCACTATCGACAACGACAATAAATGTACTATCTCGACAGATGAAGTTACAGTTTCAGTGGATAATCACAAAGACAAAGAGACTAAGAAAGAGAAAAAAGCGTGCAAGGAAGAAAGAGACAAAGCAAAAAGACAAAAAAAGTCTTTGAAACGACGTGAGAAAATTAGGAAAAAGAAAGCTTGGAAAGCCAAAAAAGCAAAGGGTATTTTACCTCACTGGTGTATCTACATCGCATGGGGATTGTGTATAGCCGGATCTCTTACAGCAGCACTGTTTACTTTTTTCTACAGCATGATGTGGGGCACTGCTAAATCTAACGAGTGGCTGACCTCTATGGTGATAAGTTTTGTACACGATACCTTTGTTTCTCAGCCTCTTAAGGTTATCTGTTTAGCACTAATTTTCGCGCTTATAATACGAAAACCTATGGACGAGGAAGTGGAGGACCTTGAGACTGAAGAGGGTAAGTACCATTAATTGCTCTAATTCTTCTTTACAGAAGTCTCCATACTACTATTGAGAACTCGAATGGAAAGATACTGTTGTTTTTCTCGCTCAATTTTAAGTTCTTGGCCCTACAAATTTTTCAAAAGCTGGCTACATCACTATAATTTAACTTTTTTGCTTAATAAGATAACTGAGTTCGATCGGTTTTCACGTCTCCATCTCTCATCTTATTTTGATTCATTTTTCTCCAGGTATATCAACGCCTTATGAATTTCATTCTCGATTTTAAAGTTGTTAACTTTACGTATGTTTGTATGTATGTAAGTATGTATGTATATACTGTACTGTAATCAATAAAGTATTTATTATTATTATTATTGTTATTATTATTATTATTAATAAAACATCCATGTATGTATGTATGTATGTATGTATTTATGTAGGTAGGTAGGTAGGTAGGTAGGAATGTATATATGTATGTATGTATGTATGTAGGTATACATAACTACAAGGCTATGCTGACTTTTCCTGTACATACATGAAATTATGCCGCACTACAATCCACATACCACTCTCGTTCTTAGGGTCAAAATTAACTAAGCCCCTTTCCCTGTCGTGGTATTCGTAGAAACTACGGCGGCTAGAGAAGGACTGTTTTGACAGTTATCGCCATATTTCAGATGTTGATGAAGAAATCCTTGAAATTATCAACAAATCAGCCAACACCACCGATGAAGCTCACCAACAAGAAATACTAAAGTACAATCCTCCTGATGAACAGCAACTAAAGGCAGCCAGGAAAAAGAGGCTGCAGGAAAAACTAACTTACAGTTTGTTCAAGGAACTTTTTGCATATATTGTGACATTGTTGCTTCTACTGATGGTTACTAACTGGACCCGAGACAGTCAATCGCATCTACTTCATAGCTCTCTCCGACAGGTGTTCGTTGAATCAAAGTATCTTAACTACTCATTGCAAAAGGTAAGCTCGTTTCTTTAGTTGTTGAAGGAAGAAATATTAACGTCGACGTTACAGTTAGTATTAGAATTGTCTTTCAGTTTTATATATTTTAAACCCAGTTCGGTGTGCTTCTGCATGCAATTTCATATATCCTTTCGTTTTGTTTCAGTTGTTTATGGTAATTAGGTAGTACTTAGTAGGTTATTTTCGGCAATCTCTCATCTGGTAGGAATATCGAAATGGCCAAAATGACAAAATGAGGGTAGATAATTATGTTTGAGTATTCTACTGATACTCGGGTAGTCTACTGACACCTGGGAGGTCCTGTGAAACTCGAGAGAATCTGCTGGCACGCGGGACACTTTTTGGAGACTCTGATAGTCTACTGACATCTGGGGTGGTTCTGTGAAACTCGGGGAATCTGCTAAGACGCGTGATAGTTTATAGAGACTCAGAACAGCCTACTGACACTTGGGGTGGTCCTCTGAAACTCGAGGGAATCTGTTAAGACGCGTAATAGTTTATGGAGACTTAGAACAGCCTACTGACACTTGGGATGGTCCTCTGAAACTCGAGGGAATCTGCTAAGACTGAGGCTCGGGATAATCTCGTTGAATTTACTGACACTACAGATACACGGGATAGTCAACTCACACTCTGGGCCCGGTTGTTTGAAAGTGGGTTAGTGCTAGCCCCGGGGATAACATTTTAACCCCTGATTGGGTTTACATCCTTAGTAACTATGTTTCCTTCGAGTTTTTCAACAATACTATATAAGGACCGAAGTGAGTGTTTCTAGGTAGAGAAATCTAATTTTAAATATCGGCTAATCCTAGTTCCAGGATAGTAAACGGATACTTGGAGTAATTCTCATCGGATTTAGAGTAACCTAGTGAGATCCTGGATTATCAACTGGCATTCAAATATTTTAGTGAGGACTTTAGATAGTGTGCCGAGTGTTGAGACAGTTCATAGAGATTAATGTTAATATCTTCTGAGTGTTCGGGTGATTCACAGATACAATTCGAATATAACTAGTTTGGGTTTTGTTTACTGACCACGAGAACTAAAAAGTACCGTACTTTTTTGGTAGCAATAATATTCTTACGTACTAAAGATGCGTCTGGATGCGTGCTACAGGTAGTGAATGTGGAATGTATGGGGAGATGGATTAACAAAACGCTAATTCCTGGGCTGTATATGGAACATTTGAACAACGAGAGGACGAAGGATTATCCCCTTGGAGTAACGTTTGATCGTGTGTCTCGTCTGCTTGGAGTTCCTCTCATGCGTCAAGTTAGAATAAAAAATGGTATGAGTCTTTGAGCAGACCTTTCCTGATCATCGATATTCTTACATACATACCTCCTACATACATCCATTATTGAAATATCCTTTACAAGCTTTAAAAATTTTATTACATTTCTAAAAACTATATCATACAATAAAATTTGATAACATTAAAATTGAGGATATTAAAATATAGGAATATAAAACTGTTGTAAAAATTATATGAGATGGTAAACTGTAAAGTTTAGTTGGTTTCAATAAAAGCCTTAAGCAATAATTAACTAAAGTAGAAGGTTTGTCGCAGTGAGCTATATCGAATAAACGTCAAAGGTTTAAAAAGTAGAAGAACAAGGACGAGAATAAGTACAAGAAAGAGAAACAAGAACAAGGAAAACTGAAGAAAAATGAGAACATAGCCGCTGCAGTTGAAAGTATTATGATATTGCGTTCGATACTTTAACTAATGAGGAAAGTTAAAGCATATTGCATGGTTGTGCACCAGTTATTTTTGTCCAGCTTAGAGCAAGTCAGTTTCGTTAACCCAACCGTTTTCTCTTTGTCTCAAGCCCGGCCTTCAATATATGTCCGTTACTTTAACGCTATCGGCAAATTTAACATTACCATTTACCTGAGTTCTAACATATCCTAGATCCCGTTGCTTACAACGGACTAAATTAATAACTTGAACGTTACTTCCACTAAAAAATCTTCGCGTCTCTTTCAGGGACGTGCAAAATACCAGCACCTGTCAAGTCTCTGTTCAAAGAATGCAATGAGTTCTACTTCTCCAGCAATCAAAACCAACGTGCTTTTTTACCAGGTTGGGCAAACTTCAACAGCACATATCAAAGCTCAAAATATAAAAATAAGCCATCACCCTGGCGTTATATCGATGCCACCGAATCCAACCACACTCGCTCAATATGGGGTCTATTTGGAACTTATGGCGGTGGAGGATACGTTGCTCCACTTGGTAACAACATGGAAACAGCACAAGACATCGTGAACAACCTAGAGACAAACATGTGGTTCGATAAATACACGCGTGCTTCGTTCATGGAGTTTAATGTTTATAATCCGAACGTCAACTTGCTATCTGTTGTCACGTTAGAGTTTGAATTTACCCCAGCAGCTGGAGTCGTACCAAGTTTTGATATATTTACCTTTACTTTGTATCGCAGTTTGAACGCTGCATACCACGGATTTTTGCTCTGCTTTCTTCTGTTTTTTCTTATTACGGGAGCTGCAGTGTATTTTGAAGCCAAGAAGTTGTATGGGCAGGGAAAGGAGTATTTCACGCGTTGCTGGAACATACTACAGATGTTTTTTTTGCTGTTCATTATTGTTGTAATTCTAATGAATTTTGCTCGAGAGTCCGTCATGCACTATTTTGTGAAGTTAGTTAAACGAGATATGAGGTCTTATATTGGTTTTGGTACATGCGCCGTATATGACGAAGTGTTAAAATACCTCACCGCGGCTGTCAATTTCATGATCATTGTCAAGTTCCTAAGATTTCTTCGCTTCAACAAGGGCGTTGCGACAATGTTAAATACCGTATTCTGCCTTCGCAAGGAGTTAATTTGTATGTTTCTTGTCATATCGATTTTGCTAATGGCATTCATGTCTTTTACGACAGTAATCTTTGGATCAACTCTATATGGCTACAGAAATATTCTCTCTGCTTTGTCTAGTCTCCTTCTTTTGTCATTGGGTAAGTTTGATTTCCAGGAACTCAAGTCGTCTGAACCACTAACTGGACTCTTATTCTTTTCTGTGCACACTTTTATCATGTTTTTCATCTTCTTTAATTTTGTGCACTCAGTAATCAACTCAGTATTTGCTGAAGCGCGGAAGACGGTCGACGTGCAAAATCTGGCTTTAATTCGAGTGGTCAAAGATTACGTTGGTAGGCATAAAACGTTAATGGTTGAACACGAGAGACAAAACACACAAAAACTAACCGCTGCAGACACACGGGATGATGTAGAAATTTGGTGGAACCACAACATGAAATATTTTGTAGAAAGTCAAACCAAACGAATTGACAACTACTTAATGTCATTAGCTGAAGAAGATTTAGAATATATGGTTGTTATGTTATTTTGTATAGGAACTATTAAAAATAAATAATATTAAAGGCTACTAAAACTAGCGATTTGAGCTGATTTAGTAACTGTTAAACGAACTTTCACAATAATTATAAAACCAATATTAAGTCAATCCTTCTTTAATTTGGGCATACAATAAAGATGTCAGAATACAAATGGAAGAACATCCATTGTAGACGCAGTTTAAAGGGTAAATGGTCGGCGGCCCGACTCAGACGGGAATTCGCGGCAGATATTCAAATCTTTCAACTAACACTTCCCGTAGCTTAAATACGGCAAGTAAAGCAAGCTTCTCTTAGAGCCTGTGATAATTACGGATTATATCTACGTAATAAAGTTTTCCAAACCATTAACGTGCGGTGTGGTTTCAGTCTCACTCAACCGATCAACCGATCCGGCAGCCATTTTGTTTTGATTCAGATGTCGAGTCCTTGAAACGGGTTTTTATTAAATACGACTGCCACCATTTCTCGTCTCGTTAGTTTGAAACCTTATGCTGGAGTTCTTATTGCAGTTATAAACAATACTGTTTAAAAATCGAGAAATGTTTGATTTCCAAGGGCCGGGTTCTGTGACTTAAATGGTGGTTAACGGAGACTGGCGTGAACTCAGACCGATACGGAGACATTACATGAGACACATTTAAAACGGACTCAAAAGCTAAAAATAAAAGTCGGGAGAGGACAAGAAAACTGTGTAACACTAAAGCAGGATTTACACTTAAAATTTCAGACCATGTAGCCACCTACACTTTCACTTCAATGGACCACAAGCACTGATAATAGGTTTCCTTTCTACTCTTGCCTACAACTACCAGCAATATTTAATAATAAATGCAAGTAACAGGAAGTATTTTTTACTTTTGTGCAAAATTTTGTTTTCATTTTAAACCTGCTCGCTCAACCTGTCAATGAAGACGCCATGTTGTTTCGGAACCTTTTGTTAACTTTGTTGTGTTTACTAGGAAAAGCAATTTTTATCGAAACAGAGACTCCTGCTTCAAAGTATAAGAAATTCTTAAAGCCATGTTTTGCGGACGAGCATTATGAAGAAGATGGCTCTGAAACGTGCACGGCAGATAGTTGCCCCAAACGGGAGAATAAAGAAACAAAGAAGGACAAGGAAGGAGGTGATGAAGAAGATTTCAAGCTCTTTCGCTTGGACGGAGTTAAGGTAAATTCCTAACAGGAAGTCAAATCATGTGGTTATCGGTGCGTGTTTTAATAGTTTGTTGTTAACAAACTTGAAATAATTCCCTTTGCAACCGAAATTAAGTGAACGCTTATTATAAGTGTGGCAAAGTTTTGTTTTACAAACATTCATTTGCTGACGGAAACATGGATAACATTTTCTTTAATATCACTGGTTGGGGTTTCTATAGTTTACCAAAACATGTTTGGTTTGGGAAAAAATATACGTTCTCTTAATTAAAAAGTAGATTTCAGGGATATTTTCCGTCGTAAAAAGATATTACTATAGTTGATACGTGTGGAAATAGAAAATAATCAGCGGGAAGGGACTGTCATGCAAGGAGCTTGTGAACAATTACCAGGTGCTATGAGACACTTCAGATGTAACACACATTCTGATTGGCTAGTGGAAACCAATGTTTATATACGAGTCCAAGATGTAGACATCTCAGGTTTTTCTATTTTACAAAAGTAATCAGACAAAAATAAGTGTTTATGTTCATAAACTGTTGAAAACACACCAGAGATTGCAGGGCGCACGATTATTGTTTGGTTGTTACTTATTATTGTTGTTTGTCTGTTCTCATTCAACATTCAGACTGGTTTCTTGCGCGAAGTTGAACTTGGAGATGGACGCAAGTATAAAATGATCACTCGTGCCATGAAACCCCTGATGTTTGGTGAGTTTTTATCATATTCTATCGGAGAGCAAAGATATTTTGCTCATGCGAGATTGTATTTTTTACTTTAATATCGTCAGAGCTAGTTTATTTATTTTCTCTAGTTTTTAATATCAAAACTCGCTTTGCTATGCAGAAAAGAACATCACCTCAGACTTACCCAAAACAAACTGAGTTTGTTGGTCAGTATTCTGACTTAGGAATAAAGCGATTAAAGATTAGAGAGAGTTATGTTTGTAATACACGTTATTGGGCCTGCTGGTCTAATATTTGTTTCATCACGTAACTACATTCTTCAGCATTCAGGAGAAATGAAAATTCAGTTTGAAGTAATTTGAAGTCGTAGTTTATACGGCCCAAATTAATTTCTTTGTTTCTTCGTTATCAAAGCTAAGCTATCTTTTCAAAGCATCGTAAGTCAATTCATTGCTTTTAAGTATCCAAAATCCTATCTTGTCGGTAGGTCAATTTGAAAGGACCATTCCCTAAACAATCGAAATAAATGCTTATGCAGCGGAGAATAATTGAGTATAAAGGAGCCTTTCATCTCTCGTGTACATATTCGCACACACACTGACACTTCGCAGTTAGACAGACAGACAGACAGATAGATAGATAGACAGACAGACAGACAGACAGACACAAAAACAAACACTCACACATGCGCACAAACGTGTGCGTGCGTATTCTTTATCACTTACTTACTGTTTTGAAGAAATTCCAAACTTTCTTACGGACGATGAATGTGACAAACTAATTGAGATGGCTAAAGAGTCTGGACTGGTCACGAGTATCGCTGGATTTGATGCGGCGGCGTATGAGGGTGACCTTGAGAAAGAGTTAGGCACAGTTGGTAAGGAACTATCTTTACTTATTTTACCTTACGTACAACTCACATCCGCTCCTTTTTCATGCAGCAATTATCCTAGCAAGACATCTGCTCAAGACCTTTTAAGGTTTTCTTTCTATTTCTTACTTTCAATTTGGTTTTTATTTAAAATTTGTTCTTTAATCCATTTCCGAATTAGGATTCAATAAGACATTCGCATGATGGCGTCATATACTACAGCTATACCAGAATGTGATTGACTGTAAAGTTTGAAAAAGCATAAAGCTTTCAGCTACGTCTGTAGCCTTGTTAAAGACAGTTCAACCTATAACATCAATCACATTCAACCGGATGGATGAATCTTCACTCAATTATACCAGAATGCTTTCCCCAATTTCTTTTGTAAGATAACTAGTGTCAATTGTTCAACTATCCTCATAAGGGAATAAACATTTGAATAAGAAAGAAAAATTGTAAATCATTCTGGTAGTTGTAGTTAATTGACACCATAATGCAAATGTCCTATTCCCAGGAAAAATATCTTAAAGTTAAGGCTTGGTGCTAAATTTTCATACATTTGCTCTATTTTCTTGTACCAAGCCTCGACTTCAAGTTTTTGTTCGCGGAAAATTATGGCTAATTTGGAAATGGGTTAACGGGCAATACCTTGAAGTCGAGGCTTGGTGCTAAGTTTTCATATATTTACTGTATTTTCTCGCACCATGTACCAAGCTTCGACTTCAGTTTATTCAAATGGTTAAAATGTTTAGTGGATAATAATTATGCAAGAGATATGGTATATGCATTATGCACGCTAGAACACATAATCAAGATACAAACATATACTAGGCATATGTGGGTAGAAAAACCAGAGTAACTAAAATGAAGATGACGATCATGCTGCAATGCTGATAATGATGATAATCTTCATGACATTGATGATAATGATGACGAAAACGATAATGAAAACGATAAAGATAATGATAATGATAATGTTAATAATAATAATAATAATGATAGTAATAGTGATAGTGATAGTGATGGTGATAATGATAATGATGATGATAATATAATAATAATAATAATAATGATAATGATGATAAAGATAATGATAATGATAATGTTTATAATAATAATAACAATGAGAGTGATAGTGATGGTGATAATGATAATGATGATGATGATGATAATGATGATGATGATAATGATGATGATGATAATGATGATGATGATAATGATGATGATGATAATGATAACGTAAAAATTGAATTGTGAAGTTGTAGTATAGAATGGTTACATTTACTACACGGCCCGAGATTGGTTCCTGGACTTGTTGAAAACGTCAAAAAAGTTAACTGAGGAGCAGATCCGTCACCTTTACGTGACTGGAGACACTCCATTACAAAACAATTTTAATTTATTTTTTAAAGAAATCGAATCGTGAGAAGTAGTCTAATAAATATATCAATTTTCTTTAATCAAAAAGTGTCGTGAGCCAATAAATCAAATACGAGCAATTAACCCACGCGTTTTACTGATCCAGGTGATAAGAACGACTGGGAGCAAGTACCCAAGAATCGACACTATGCCAGAAAATTTGTCACCTGGGATAGAAATAACGATGACGTCATCGACCTGGAAGAGGTACGTTAGCTTTGACAACAACAACAGCAACAACGTAGATATTTTATTCGCACCATTAGATAAATTAAGAATGTATGAAAGCAAGGGAAATTTTAACCTAAATGAAGTGGCTGGGCATCCGAAAAAACTACCGTATTTCGTCTATAAAACCTTTAGCCCCTCATAAGCCCCCACCTCCAAGGGCGGTATCTTTTTTGTTTAATAGAAGCTGTATATGTTTTAATACAGAAATATGAGTGCTAAGCGACAACTTGCGGCTGTATGCATTATAAACGCTAACACTCCTGCGTTCCGTTTATCAAGTCATAAACTGTCTAGTTTCAATAAATATATACAATAAATTTATCTAAAATTGTTGAACGTTGTGGTCTTTTTCCCTTGGCAGGCTTTTGGAAGTCATTTCACCTGTCAAGATTATAAATAAAACTAATCATGAACTCTGAAAGATCAGGAAAATTTATTAAGCCCCAGCCTCTATTGAAGCCCGGTCCCTTCTAATAAGTCCCTAGTCCAAAAGAATTGAAAAATATAAGCCCTGAGGGAGTTTAATAAAGGAAATTTAGTCTTAGTGCCATTAAGTATTTTAAAAGTTCTTAGTAAAGGTTGGAACAAAGAAAAGAACTCAACTAAGATACCTACATTTATACAAAAAAATAATAATCCATAAATTTAAAACACGGAAACTCTCAAACAAGCCGGCAAACGCAAGGCCATGATAGTTTTTACAATGTTATACGGTTTTGTGTTAACCCTTAAACGGTCAAGCTATTTTTACTAACAAATGAGCCCAAGAGGGGAAGGGGGGTGAATGGGACCCCCCCCCCCCCCCCCATGATTTTCCAAATGGTTGCACTTAAATGATCGAGCTTTTGCATGTGGGCAGCTTTAGGTTAGTTTATTACTTCCCATAACAGCAGTCAAGTTTTAATTAAGAACTGTGCTATGGCAACAGTTGTTTCACAATGTGTCCGCCATCTTGGTTTTTTCAAAAATTATATTTTTAGCAAAACTGCAGCAAATTTTATTGAACTTAGTAGAAAACGTGTATTTACAGTCTCACTTAGGAAAATATTAGAGAATAAAATAGAAAAGAAGAAATTAGAACAAATTTTGTCAAAATCCCGTTTTCTGTTTCAAACTTTAACTTGCATAAGTTATGATTGATGACTTCACCCAATTAACGTCAAAAGATGTGTTCATAATTGGACATCAGGTTCTGCAAGTTTAATTTCGATTGCTTCAAGCTGCAGAGTTTAGGTCGGAAAAACCTGGAGGGGGTGGGTGGGGGTGGTGTCATTTTGACCCCCCATTGCCATTTGAGGGTTAAAACAAATTGAGTTTTCAAATTTGTCGCAGTTTGTTCTTGGGAAACCCCAACCGACCATCCTCTAAATTAGAAACAAGAGTTGTAAGCATCTTGACTCAGAAGAAGATTAAAACTTTTATATGAAAGACAAATTGTGATACTGGTAGCTTCGTTTTTATTTTTCAGATCAGACATTTCGCCTTGAAGTACTTCTTGTTGTTCTTAACTGATGAAGATCTGACAGAAATGTAAGTTTTGGTATTAAGGCAAAGTAGACAGTTGTCAAAAAACGGAAAAGCAGATACAGACAGACAGACAGACAGACAGACATAATGAGAGAGGCAGACGGATCGACGGACAGACATATCAAGAAAAACATTCAGACAGATAACAAACAGAAAGACAGACATACAGAGACAGACAGACATACTGAGACAGATAGACAGGTAGGTTCGGTATCCGAGAGATTCGGTTCAGAATGCGGACTCTTCCCCAAACAGCGGCTAGATACCGAGCTAACAGACAGGCAGACAGATGGGCAGAGTCGGCAGAGAGAAAATGTAAGGTAATTGCGAGGCACTGACAGACAATTTACAGAATAGAATAGAATAGAATAGAATAGAATAGAATAGAATAGAATAGAATAGAATAGGATAGGATAGAACAGAGTATAATAGAATAGAATATCAACAATCAAAATTACAATACAATTCAAAGACAGTCAAACTTACTGTTTAACTGCCCAACTGACCGCCGTAACTGAATCAGCACAACTCGTTAACTCATACAGCCAAGAAAGACTCGGCAGTCACAACCAGATACTCCAACAGGAAATAGCTGATCACATTCTGAAATCCTGTTGTATTCTACGGACAGATTCTCATTGCCTGCACTGAACCCTTTCTTATACTTTGTAGGTTTCAAAAACTTGACTTCAAAGGGTTTGAAAACTGTAAGTACAATGATTTAGACTTTGTGTTTCACACATTCCAAGATTAAAGTGCAGTAAGGACCTAAGGAACATTTTATATGAACTTTCCGAGCAAGAATTAATCAAACGAAAAAATTAGCCTTTTTTTCAAATCTTTTATTTTACAGGACAGTGGGCCAGTCATTTGATTTCGGGGAGGGGGAGAGAACTGA
>JAOEHT020022427.1:0-14627 GCA_025448195.2 Parazoanthus atlanticus | reverse complement strand
ATATAAAATTTGACAGTAACTCGAGTTTCACGCACTAAGCGATCATCAGACTGTAGCTTAATGCGTGAAACTCGAGTTACTGTCAATTATTATATTTTCCCATCTTTAATATTTGTATATAGCTCTGCATGTATTTGTATCGAGCACTCCCAAGACTAAGTCAAGCACTATATACATTTGTGTTTCTTTTTTCTATGTATGTATGTATGTATGTATGTATGTATGTATGTATGTACGTAGGTATGTATGCATGTATGTATGTATGTATGTCGGTAGGTAATCATAATATTAATAATCTTTAATGAGGATGCTTTGTCACTAAGGTGATTTTCACAAAGGTCCTACAAATAAAGACTAATTTACATACAATAAAACTATTTGGATATCTAAAATATAGATAAAAAATAGAAACTAAGTTAAAACTGGGTGTTTAATTGTAAGATAAAATAGAAAAGAAACAAATCTAAGTTGAAAATTTAAAAAATAAATTTCTCTTAAAAGTTGCTAATGTTGGGGCTATCCTTATTTCATTGGCTAGGTTATTCCAGTCTTTGACAGTTTGGTAGTTCGTGCGTTGTTTTCCCCAGTTACGTTTAACCTTATAGGGAGCCTTAATGTGTTCTTATTTCGGGTGTTATAACTATGAATCACACTACGTCTAACAATATCTAAAGAATGTTCTGTGAGACCATTAACGCACTTGTAGATATAAGTGCAGCGATGACGTTCTAAATTGAGACACTTCAGGGCTGACAGCGCGTCGGTTGCCGAGGAGTACAAAGGCCTATCTAAAATTATCTTAGCAGCCTTATTCTGCAGTACTTGGAGTTCACCCATCAAAACGGCATTGTCCTAGTCCCCCCGGACTAAATCAGCATAATCAAAGATAGTTAAAACTAAACCATTATAAGAAAGCAAACGAGCCTGGTGTGGCAACAGATGCTCAATTCTGGGTAAGAGACCAAAGTTCTTGTTTATCTTAGATGAAATGTAGGTATGTATGTAGGTATGTATTTATGTAAGTATGTATGCGTGTATGTGTGTATGTGTGTATGTATGTATGTATGTATGTATGTATTTATGTATGCGTGTATGTAGGTATATATATATGTGTGTGTGTGTGTAGGTATATTGATTATATATATATATATATATAGATGTAGGTATGTATGTAGGTAGGTATGTATATGTGTATGTATATAGGTATAGCCGGTATATGTATGTATGAATGTATGTATGTATCTATGTATGTATGTGAGCGTGAATGCTTTAAATTGAGAAACAAAAGGCAAATGGAATTTAGAATAATGCAAACAAACTACACTTTCTCTCCAAGTCGCAAATGAAGAGCTGGTTAATAAACAAGCAGGGATACAAGATTTGAGCCAATAAAAAGCCCAGCTACAACAACTAATATTTATATTTGAATTGAAGTAAATGCTTTAAAATGTTGTTTTAAAAAGACGAATGTGGTAAGATTAAATCCAAATCTAATCCAAATGAGTAATATGAAAAGGTTATGCACTGGCCCATCACTAACTTGAAGATAAAACTAAAAATGTTAACGGTTTGTAGATTTGGCTTATTGAGTTGGCAGAACGAGCAGCCTGCTAGTCTTTTTATAAGTGTTCCTCGCCAACTGAACTATACCGATATATTGGATTTGCAACTTTTAATCAATCCGCCTCCGCACCTGGTATCACAAATTTACTTAAACATCGTAAAAGCCGATCTATAAGAGTTAGAACATCTGGTAGTTTAAGACATTAAAACATAAATTTGTTGTAGTTGATCTAAACTGATTAAAGGCAGTTTCACAGTTTCTTCGTTCTTCAGAAACATTGGTGCTTGTCTAAGTTATTATGCTACGACTAAGTATCCATTGTGTCTGCAAAGTTTGTTATTCCTAATATCGCCATAAAAAGGACGCCTTTTCATTTATCGAAATCTGCTAAGATTCGCCTCCTGACTAAAATGGTAATGTGCGTTCAGTTTTCGTGCGGTGATGTGATCGAGTAGAATGAAATTGAAAACCTGAGTCTGCATGAGAAAAAAAATTGATGAAAGCACGCAAAACCGAATGAAGTGACTGATTGAAGCTGGTTCATTTGCAGCCGATCGTAGATTTGTAAAGATTTAGAAGTGGTAAGAGAAAAGGTTAAACATTGGCATGATTTCTGCTGTATTATTTGAAGACTTATATTGCATGACTTGTAGTTGTACGATAAATAGCTGAGGGAACACAATCTCTTTAAGACAAGCTTTTATTAACTATAACCTTGTTGTTTTGTTGCAGAAACTATCTGAACTTGCTCAAGGTTCAGAAAATGGAACAAAATAGAAGCGTGGTATTGCCAGTGCTCTTGGCGATTTTGAGACTTTCGATGGGTAGGTTTCACGCTTAAATTAGCTCACTGAAATGTTCGACATTACATGTATATGCATGAACAGGTATCAAAGCGTTTTCAGATGTTTTGGCGCACCGTTTTAGACACAACGGTTAATTATCTCTCTGTGGGCGTCAAATCCTGTTGGGAAAATTAGTAATGCTCACGATGTGGCGAAAGATGTATACCCAGATATTTCGGGTAAATCCAGGTTTATCTTTAGGTTATGGGAGGGTGGGTTGGAGGTTTCCCAGAAACCAGGATTTATCCGATATTTCAATGTCCTTAGCTCAGATGCAAAGTTTTAGTAATATTAGTTCTTACTGTTTATTCCAATGCAGTGAGTGACATCTCAATATGTGCTCGTTTGGTTTCTGGTTAACATGGTACTTGGAAATTTTGCATTATTTTTCCATCAACTGAAGAGAACTTGTTAAAGGATGATAACACTAAATAAATCTGTTACACTCTTTTTTTATAAGAACCTTTTCCATAAGAACGTTGAGGCTGAAAAAATCCCAAGTTTAAGAACAGGCTAATATTACGAACGGGCTGAGGCTGGAGATACGCAGAGAACATTTATTTTATATACTGTATTCAGTGAAGATAATTTGTTGTTAGACTGTAAACTGGTTAATGCATAATGCTCGTGCAACATCGCCTTATGGCTGCTCCGAATGTGGATATGCAAAGGCAACTAGTGACACTTGTACATCTTTTAAGAAAAAAAAACTAAATAGAGCCAAGGTTGCTAATCAATAATTGAAACGCAGTTACAAATTGTTATATTTCCAAGTTGGGTTGGCTTATGTGAATGGAAAAAAGAATTTAAGTATGTATTCAACCCTAAAAAAATAAGAACATTTTAAGAACATTTGAGGCTGAAATCCTTAAAAAATTAAGAACATCCAGCCTCAGCCTCAAACTTAGACGTTCTTATAAGAGAAAAGAGTGTAATTATAGGACCACACGTGTGAACACTTTTGACTCTTTCGCTACCACTTGTTATGAAATCCTACATCTCATCTCGCGCTGAGTGATCTTAATATAGGTGAACACTGTTCAAACTATGCTCCCCAGGGTAAAATTTTAAAATTGTATTTATTCGATAAAAAATACGTTTTCTACTAAATATTGTCTGGCTGAAGGTTGTTTTCTGTTACTGAGCGATATATACTCAGACCTGTTACAACACGACGAAGTATCTTGTATATTGCGACGGGTATTCGGAGCGTATTTAAAACTGTATAAGCATCAAACTATAAGAAAAGACAATTGAAGAAACTCTAACCCGATTTTTTTTTTTGGCTTTTTTTGGCGTGACAATCCAAACTGCCTGTGAAAGGCGGAAAATTAGCAACTTTTGGCACCAAATGTTGGCGACGCGTCTCCGTCGTCGTCTGTTCAGTTTAACTTTGGATACTGAAAAAGAAACAGAAGTACGAAGTGCGAAGAAACAAGAGTGATTCAGCCGGTTTAAAGGAGACTTGAGATGGATGAAAAGCCCCCTGAAAGTAAGAAGCAAAAAATCACCAAATGTTTTTGAAGCTTGCAATTGATGAAAGGAAACAAACTCTCTAGGAAGACTTGAATCCCGTACTCGAACACCTGAGTGATGAAACTAGATTTTAATACACAAGCAGTTCGAGTAGCTACTTGAAATTTTTGCTGGGTACATCAAACATAGAGGAAATGTGGAATATTCTGAACTTGAAAAGTTAAGAGAACGAAGCTTGAAATGGATCGATAAATCTATAGGATCATTCGCTGCACCGAAATTCGGTCGCTCTAAACAGTTGAAATTGATGAAATAGACAGATGGCATGCACAGCTAAATAAAGTGCATCCACTAGTCTTAATCTTCTTTTGTTATTTACTCGAACAACAACAACAACAACAACTCGATTACTATTGATGCACTTTTTGAAGTAGAAATGCTAGTTTCCGATTTAAATCAAGCATCTTGACATAAGTACAAGACTTCATTTGAAAATTTAATGATTGAAACGACTATATAGCGCCTATCCAATAATTGGTCTAAGCGCTTCACAATGCTACTTAGTTTATAAAAATTCTGAGAATGTTACATGCATACAGATAAAACTGCTAAATTTTACTTACTAAAATGATAAAGTTTGACTACAGTAATGATAATATAATAACGATTTAACGCAAGATAAAATAGATCCTAAAACTAAATAGGGTAGTCAGTCAATAATCATCTTATAATACTAAAATAACAATTTCCTGAAAACACAAATTACAAATTCCCGCGTGCTTCTATATGACTCTATATGACAAAGCGCGCGGCCTCGTTTTCTATTACTATACTGTAGACAGTTGTAGTCGTGTATAAAGCCATTACAAAGTAGGATTTGAAATGAATGTCTATAAATATGTTTGCCGTCCATTAACCAATCAGACCGCACTTTAGATTTGCCCTATTTTATTAAATGACCATTATTACGATTATTATGTACAACCCAATGGTTGTTGAATTTCAGGCAATTTGCTTTGTTCTATAGCATAGGTTATCAGATGATACTCGTGAGATTGACTTTATATGGAGAAACAATTGTTTCGATACAAAACAGGTGTTTCCAAAACCGGTATAAGCTTTATCTCATCCTCCATGTTTTGCATTTAACTCTGCTTGGCTTAGTCTAAATTCCGTTCGGTTTGCACAAAATTAACAAGAAAAAAATATCTTTTGACTTCTTTGATATGAAAATATACTCTTTGATATATTCTTATATATTGAAAAATTCTTATGTATTCTTATATAATATTGATATATTCTTATATAATTATTATATATTCTTATACGTTCTTATATAATATTGATATATTCTTATATATTGATAAATTATATATTCTTTTATTTTGATGTATTCTTATATATTCTTAGATATATTCTTTGATATGATGATGTCGCTGCGTGCCATTTTGCCTTAGGCTGTTTATCGCCTCTTATCCAACGCGTGATCGTGGAAGATCTGTTGATTATCACGAATTGAAACTGTTTAGAGACCTGTGTACATCGTAAACATTGTTTGAATGATGGACGAACAACCAATTTTTCTTCAAAGACAAAAGTGTTTCATTCGTTTGAGCTGTGAGTCATGCAGCTGGCAACTATTTGCAAACTGCTTGATTCTAAGAATTGTTATATTCTGCAGATTATCGGGCGTAAAAGGTGATACACAAACGAATGTGGCATTGCAATGTTAGGCGTGTGCCTTTTGTGGAAAACAATTACAGGTTTCAAAGGTTAACTCTTGAAAAATTTCGAGGGTGGGGTTGATATTGCATCGATTTTATTTTTACAAAAGCACGGAATTATTGCCCATAAATCATTTCTTGTCACAGGTAATCACACGACGAAAATAACTCTTGGATACTCTTGGGCTAAGATACACCCACATTTGCGTGAAACTAAAATGAATTTCAGAAACGTTTATTGAAATCGAAACAAAACTATGCAATCATTATTCTAACAAGTTATGAATGAAACTTATAGGCGATATCCTGGACCACCAAGCTGTCGCCAAACCAAACAAGCTGTTTGTAGTTGGATAACTTGATCTGAGTCACAGGACATTGAACCAAGGTCGAATAGGATTGATAACACTGTACATAAGAGTACTGAATATTTTTGCTTTTCGTAATTTGTGCAATTTTGGACAACAAGAAAAAAATGAAAACTTTCATGTATATAATTGGAATTTGGCGGTCACAGTTGAAGAATTTTCAACAAAGATGGATGATACATGTTTTATAGAACTCATACTCGACATCTGCAGTGTCATGCATGTGCTTGTAATGAGGTTGTCTAAAGCGAATTTGATATTTAGACTACACCGCTTAGTACGTGGAGAACGGGGCATTTCGTTAGAACGGTTTAGGTCACAAACCAAAAGCGTAACAGAGTGTTTGCCCATGGCACACAAGCATAGCTGCCAATATTAGTGAAACAGACATGAGGGCGACAGAGTAGCGACATTCGTGACAGAAACGCAACATTGTAAACGCTTTACTTATACTATCAAATAAAGTTTCTGCTTCTAGCGACGTGCAAAATTGCCCTCTATTTTAGTGATAGTCAGGTATATGTAAAGAAACACTGTGCCAGGAAAACCCAAATCTTGAAAAAAATCTATCGAGTTACAACCGACGCTGCGGCTCGAGTTTCTAGTGATGGAGTTTCTTTGTTTAATTTCAGGTGTCAATATCTGCCCCACAAGGACGGTAACCGTAGATAGTGCGGAACTAACTGTTACCTCCCCTGACTGGCCGGACGAGTATACTTCCAACGAAAATTGTACACTTACCATCATCACAAGTGAAAGGAAAGTAATTCACGTCGAGTTTGAGGAATTTGTCATGGAGGAAGACGATGATGGTGCGTTGTGTTCTTTGAAGGGGTTTTAATATAAATTGATGTAACTATAATTTCTTTGTGTACAGAAATTTTATCTAACGACAAATGGAATAGAAAATAAGCCAGAAAAGTAGTTTTAAAATTAAATTAAGATTAATACAAGAATTAAAATCAAGATCAAAATTAAAATTATTTAATAAGAAAAACAATCAATTACCCTGGGTGCCAGAGGTAATTCAAAATCGTTTCAAAATCGCAAAGTTGCCTCTTGTACCAGGGTAAAAATCAATTGAAAGAGACAAAGTAAAATGTGAAGATGTTCAAAAGGAAGTACTATTTCTATGAGTGAAAGTATAACGCATAACTAACAGGTAAAACGCACTATTTGTTTTCATTCCTATCATTAAAGCAAAACGGCAAAATGGATTGCGTAAATATCTAAAGACAAAAATTGAGAGAGGAAGGGAGAAACTACGAACAACGTGGACATCAACAAGGAATAAGCCAGAACCAAAACGAATGAAAATACCAGTCCGAGTTTACATGATTCCTCTAATTGAGCGATTAATAACAACAAAATTAGTAAGTTTGACAAGTTTGCAGGTGTTTGGTAGGATGTAGTTTATTATCTTAAAGCATAGTTAATAGAGCGAACTGGTTTCTTTGTTATATGTCTTTGTTTTCTATCTCTTAATTGCTCGTTGGCCTTGACCGTGCACAAAACATAAAAGGTATTGAAATGCATATGAACAGCTAAACAGTTGCTGTTATGCATATGGCTAAAACAATGTGGTTACATAAAATAAGAAGGTTTGTATTTCTTATGACGAAGTGTACATGTATTGCTTAACTGGATTGATTATGTGAACTCGAACCTAGTTGTTTCATAGTTTTTGCTAATTCGAAGTAGATACGAAATGTGAGAACAAAAGACGGAGGGAATGGAACAGATATTATGTGATGAGAAGGTCAGCATGGGCTGACAAGAAAAAATAGAATAAAAATATGAATTGTATGGCAGAGAAAACTTGAAAGCTTGCCACAACAAGACAATGAAATAATAGAAATAGCGATGCAAAATATTAATCTTTCACATTAGTAATAAAGTTATTTAAATATTTTACAAAACACAGTCCCGCCGAAATAGGTGTATGAGTCTAAAACGATCTTCAAACTTGCTTTCCAGATCGCGACAGGTGTGATACCGACTCTTTGATTCTTAATGGTGGAGTGAAAACTAAACGTCACTGTGGCGACACACTTCCAGATGATTATGAATCTACAGCAAACAAACTGACTTTACAATTTAAATCTGACAAAACTATTGAAGAAACGGGATTCAAAATAAAAATAACAACGAAAGCATCCAGCCGGTTACCTCCAGGTAAGTCACAACTTTCATGATGAAGGTATTTGCATATTTGATGTATTAGTTGCTGGTCATGTATATTGGTGTTGTAAGCACCTTACGTTATACACCAAGAATTGCATTGGTGTAAGTGAGGACAATGGTGTTGTAACGTCTCAAACAAACAACATTAACAACAACGCTTTAGCTTTTCACCAAACCTTACGGCGAAAAACATACCATATCAACCCTTGTTGATCAAAACCCATATATAACGCTTTATTTTAGTTTGTTTGCTTTGAACAGCTCATTTCTTGCCAACTCTTTCAATAGCCAATATTGTTGCTGACAATTTCTCTCACAAGCGATTTACTCTTTTTAAGCGTTTCGTATTTACCTAGTCGTATAATATAAATTGACAGACAAAACTTTTGTCTGAAACAAATATTCTGTCTTCCAGGTAAATACGACTATTGTTCTGCGTCCTGTTCTTGCTCTTGTTCTTCTTATTTGTCTTCTTCTTATTATTATTATTATCGTTATTATTATAAGATGGAAGTTTTTGTCCTTTTAATATAATAAATAAGGTATCTATATCTATCTATCGTCTCCCAAAGTTGGACTAGCTTTGCCATTAAAAACAGTCTATTTATGTATAGTTTTTGTTAGCAGGACCCCGTTGTTAACAGTATCAAACGGTACTGAAGAGTTATCCTGCATAAATAATCGAAATTATTATTATTATTATTATTACTTGGTGATCTCTAAAATACAATAATAATACATATAAAATTAAATAATATTACCATAATTATAATTATTATTATTATTATTATTTTCAGTATCATTGTTACTATTATTATTACTATCATGATTTTGTTTAAAGCGATAACTTGTTTAGCATAAGAGTAACTAGTGTTGGTGATAGTGTTGGAATTTGTGTCGGTTCTAGAGTTGGTGTTATCGATGGTATTTGGTATCAATCTTGTTGGATTTAGCGCTGGTGTTTGCTAGTGTTGGGGTTGGTTTTGATGAAATGAATTCAATTTGATGGTTCGCTTTGCCATGATTTATGATGGTGCTGTTTATGATGATGGTGATGATGATGGTGATGGCAATGGTTGTCGTGATTGTATTGGTTTTAAAGATGGTGATGGTGTTGATTTTAATGATGATCATAATGATGGTGATGATGATGGTGATGTTGTTGTTGAAGTTAATGGTAATGTTGTTGTCGATGGCAATGGAAATGGTTGGTAATGATGATTGCAGTGATAGTGATGGTGTTATTGCTGAAGGTGTTGTCAATACATTAGAGTACTTTGTCATCTTATTGAAGTCAAGTTGCTTTCTTATTGTTCAGGTGATGCAAAATCGATCTGTCCAATAAGAACTATCCGGAGAAGGAGATCTGGAGCATTCATCTCGCCCAATTATCCCTTCAGCTATCCCAATAATGCCCTTTGTAATGTAACGGTGCACGTGCCGGACAACTTCATGACTACAGTATGGTTCGAGACGTTCGAACTGCAAGGTAATCTTTGTTCATTCTCTTCCAAATTCGTGTGTTTTTCTGGTTTATTATCAGCTGCATTGGGAACTTCATGTACGAATTCTAAGGTGTGAGCAAAAACTGAACTATCGCGGTAGCCCAATAAGCATGTCAGTTCTTTTTTATGCCTTAACTAATTCGCTTTCTTTTCGAAAATGTTTTCATTTTGTAATTTTATACTGTAAAAAGAGTTGTCAAGATTTGTTTTCTATTGTCTGTAATGAAATGTTTTTAAAATGTTCTCAGTTGATCCATCGTGTGCGAAAGACAAACTGGTAATAAAGGATGAGATCAAAGGCTCGGTGCTCTGCGGTGGCAAACCAAACACTGTCCCGGCTCCACTGCACTTTTACGGCCACGATGTTACTCTGGCATTCAAGTCTGATGGCACCACCACCGCCAAGGGGTTTTATGTGAAGTATAACATGACCAGATTGAGGTCAGGTTAGTAGACCTATTTTCAACGTTAACTGCAACCAGTGTTTTAAGATTTTGGAACGCCAATATATGCTTCTGAAAAGCTGTGGAACTTTTGAATCTTTCTAATTTTAGAAAGTTAATAAAACTAAATATGTCAAAATACTGTTATTTTTGTGTCTTGAAATGTAATGGACTTTAGTTTAGGTTTGTTTTATAAGTTAACTACACATTTACCTATACTGCCAAATTTTAGTTTGAGGTTTAGGAGCAAAAATGTAATTCTACTAATGTTTGAGCCGAAGTAAGACGAATCCTGATAACGTTTCGTTAGATTTCAATTTAATAACCTGAATCTGTTTTGTGGATTTGCTTGGAAAACTGTAGCAGGACAGTAGCCATCCATATCGATAGCCAAGACAAAACATTTGCCTCGACCTTGTCGTCATAATTTATTTACAATGCTCCAACAACAATGCGGTACGGAACACACAACAGAGCATGCCTTCAGATTAAGTGTGCCCTTAGAAAATATATAAATTAATAAACACTACAAAAATTTGTGTATAAAAACGAAAACAGAACCTAAATGAATAATTAATCAAAAACGTATACACAAAATATGGATACACCATAATGTGCCATTAATAGCAGCAAGACAGTGGGCTAATTACGTCGTTAAAGCTAAATATTTTAGGACAGACGGTTTTCCAAGTGTTGTATGTATCCGGGCAAAAGGAGTTTGACAGAGAAATTAAGTATTGTTTATATAGGACAGACTTAAATCTAGGTACTGAACTGAGAGAACAAATACTAGGCGGGATAATGTTCCACAGCATAGGTATACGGTTAAAGCAAAAGTTCAGAAATAGTTTGTTTCTGCAAAACAGAAGAGACATATCCAGTGTACAGTTTTTTTTGGTTTTCTCGAAGAAGTATACTCCTGACTCTTGCTAAAACCTTCTATGTAGGTTCTTCTATTCAGAATAACACTGCAAAACATTTAGGAGTAAAAGCTAGACCTGATGAATGTTACTTGAATAGTCACAGTCAAAGTGATCGAGAATCATATTATTGTCTTGAAAAGGACTTTAAAAATGATACTTCCTTTCTTCACAACATGTTACATTTTAATACCGCTGTGTCCCCTATTTACAGGCAAATGTATGTGCTTCAACGGATTAGAGTACATCACAGTCAGGAAATTTCACAGGAAAACCTTTCTTATGAGAGATGAAATCAAGTTTCGCTTCAAGACATTGCAGGCGGATGGATTGATTGTATATTCCAAGGGGTCACTTCCAGATTACATCTACATTGCTTTACAAGGAGGCACGCTGTTTTATGAGGAGAATCTGGGCACAGGTAAGTTCAACTACAGCACTTGTTGCATATAATCAGTTTAAGCATCATTATTTTGGTTTATGTAATTGGCAGTAGAAGAACCACATCGTGGAACTGTTTTATGATTTATTTAGCTTCAACACTTGTTATACACATATACAACTAAAAGAATAAACGATTAAATTCCACATCATGTTTTCCAAATTACTGCGGTACCTATAAATAATTTTAAAAACTATGTTATTTTAATAGCTTAAAAGCTATAAATCTATGGTATTAAACTACTAAAACTATGGTATTATACATTAAAAACAACATCTGAAATTCTCTATGGGGGACCTTCTACGTTTTATGCACATGGACTTCCACGTTATGAGTTTGTCGGGATCGTAAAGCTTAAGAAGAGCACTTCGATAATAGCTCATGAGAAACGTTTTGACAGAGCTTAACATGGAAATATGCTTATTTCCTACGTCTGCGCTGGGTATGTTCCAGACCTTGCAAGTTGTAACAAAAAAACAAAGACTGAAAAGTTACTGTTCTTGCAAAAGGTATTAGCAGGGTTATAAGTTGAACATTGGTACGCTTCTGGTTCTCTTGGGAGTGGACACAACAGGATTAGCATCGTAAAATGCCGACACCGTGTTGTTGATGATTTGAAAGAGCATAACTAAGTCCAAGTACTCGTGCCAATAAGTGACCGGAAAATTTCCAGCTTGCTTAATCTGTTAAAACTGTTCCTGTAACCAGGTTGTTGGATGCTCGCAAAATACAAGTATGTATAAAGTTACTCTGGTTAAGAATTGTTGATTGATGGAAGTTATTTAAAAAGCAATTTGTATAAAATCGTACCCAACGTTTCGACTGAACCCTCAGCCTTCCTCAGGGGTGAAAGTGAAAAGAAAATATTTTGGCAGCGCGCATATGAGTTAGACAACAACTCAAAAATTCAATCTGTTCTGTCTCGCATGGCCAAATGCAAATACTTCCGCGAGAGCTTAAGACCGTCATCACGGTTGAGGAGTTTCTTGCATGAGTTAAATTCCAAGGCATCCAAAACACGACGCCTACGCCAGTTTACGCTCGCGCAAAGGATGGTCGCTGAATCCCAGGAGATATTATGCTCCGTTTAACGTTATGTTCAGCCACAGCAGATTGGTTGCTTAATCTGGTTGCGTACGGAATATCGGTCTCAAGTCCTATGCTTAGGATGAACTTCAATGCTCTCCTCGAGCTTAGAAATCTTAAAAGTGCCAAATCGCTGTAACGATTGATCAACCCGTTAGAAGTCAACCCGCTACAACGGGTTGAGCTCAACCTGCTACAGCGAGTTGAGAACACTAAAATCCTATAGTATCTACTAGGGCCCCAACCTGCTGTAACGGGTTGATCAACCCGTTGTAGCGAGTTGGCCTCTAGCCCTAGTAAGTACTATAGGCATTTAGTGTTCTCAACCCGCTGTAGCAGGTTGACGCTGAATCCGTTGGAGCGGGTTGGCTTCTAGCGGGTTAGTATATACTATAGTCATGGTACACCAGGAAAACACAAGGCGATACCACCAGTGAGTTCCTCATATTCTGCCCTGCAACTCCAAAGGGCGCACTGGCTGCCACATGGAAGAAGATAGCAGGAGAGATCGCAGAACAGAGCAACGGCCTGGTGCGACCCAAGATCATAGAGCAAGGAGGGATTCCACTGAAGAACCTAATATGTAAGAAAGCCAGACTGTCCAATTTGCTTGAGTGGAGAGACCAAGTCAAAGAACTATCTAAGAGTGAGAGAAGGAGGGGCAGGCTACATGAACAAATGCCTGATATGCCAAGACGAGGAGATCCAGCCAGTGTACCACGGCGAGACGAGACGAGCACTATACAGCCGGCTCACAGAGCACACAAGAGGCCACCAGGCGGAACAGGAAGGGAATGTGCTCTACAAGCGCGACCAAAGTGCACATCGTGGCACCAAGGCGTCCTACAGTTTCAAGCCAACAAAATTCTTCAGGGACCCACTGACCAGACAGATAGACAAGGGGATACGGATCAACAACAGTTTGGCTAGCGGAACCTGCAATTTGATAAACTCCAAAGCAGAGTTCAGGCAAGGGGCTGTCCTTAGGGTGTAGTTCACGAGGGGACTTATGGACTAGCAACGTACTAACAACGTCAGAGTAGTGTCCTAAATAAGAATCAAACATGCCTCCCAAATGCAGCGGCGGCGATGACTTAAACATTAACTTACGGACCCTAGTATCTGAAGAGGGCAAGGAGTTGCCGAAACGTCACAAGGACAACAAGATACAATTATTCAGTGTGGAGAAGAAGTTGATATGTATATACTATAGGAATTTAGCGTTCTCAACCCGCTGTAGGAGGTTGAGGCTCAACCCGTTGTAGCGGGTTGTCTTATAACAGGTTGATCAACCCGCTACAGCAGGTTGGGACCCTAGTATATACTATAGGAATTTATCGTTCTCAACTCGCTGTAGCAGATTGAGGCTGAACCCGTTGTAGCGGGTTGGCTTCTAGCGGGTTGGCTTCTAGCGGGTTGATTAATCCGTTATAGCGGGTTAGCATCTTTGCCATTTTTGTGGTGCCTCTGCACTTTCTCAAGACTGTTAATAAACATTTATTGTAATTGTTATTAAATTAATTGGACTCGTTGAATACAGTGAACTTCAGAACGATATAGAGGGCGCGATCACACTAACTATAAACTAGGAAATTTGAATGTATATATTTGCCATCTCAGGCACTGGAAGAGCTGTCCTTGCTGGCGTTAAACTCAATGACAACAAATGGCACAAGGTGGTGATGAGAAGACAACAAAAGCAGATTAGCATCGATGTTGACAAAGGGAAATATACAGGTAAATAATAAACTGATTTTATCTTAGTGAATGAAAACAGGATATTTACTAGACCAACCGGTTTGCTTTGCATGATGATGAGTTTTTCTGCTGATTATGAACATGAGAGTCGTAGCTGCTGTTCTGGTTGTTGCCAAGCTGTTGTGGTTCAATCTCTAACTTTGACTGTAGTTAGTAATGGAATCATAAGTTCTGTAATTGTAGCTATAATAGTGAACTAAAGAACATGAAGCAAAAGAGGAGGAAGAAGAACAGGGCCCGGTTGTTCAAAGGTTGGATAACTTTATCCAGTGGATAAATCCCTATCCAGCGGATAAAGTTTGCTCGTTGTCC
>JAOEHT020022318.1:0-14627 GCA_025448195.2 Parazoanthus atlanticus | reverse complement strand
AATTAACACTGAAGTAAACCCCCCCCCCCCCCTGTAGTTGTCTAGAATACTGAAGAGTAAACCGTTGTAATACGTATATCAAGATATTCTCTGTTTCTGTTTTGCTTTCGACTTGTTGGATATATTTCAACAGTCAACGGCAGTGGTAGGCTGTCATTTTAAAATTACTCTTTAACTGTCCTTAGGTAACGTGGCAAGCTTCAGCCTCTTGACTGTGCTGGAGTCGTCTTCGGGTTAAAGCGCGCTAAGAGGTGCTCATACTCAATCATGCGGCTTCTAGTTTTGATTGCACACTAGACTATCTATAAAACACTACACGTGACGGACGGCTGAATCGCACTGAAGATGAATAAAGTATAAAGGTCGCACGACAGCCAACACAGTGAGAAAACAGACAAATAATAATTAAAGTAGTCCATTTATGTTTAATTCCAAAACAATTTATAATATTTAAGTGACAAATTAGAAGAAAAGCAGTTCATCTCTGTTCTCTTTTTCATTAGTTCACATTTTGTCAGCCGAATTAGTTCTTTCCAGGCGGACCTTTTCGGCCCGTTTTACGCGCCTGTGTCTATCTGCTCTATTTTATAAAACTTTGTAAATCGAACAGCATTCAGGTTACTTTAGGAATTTGTAAAAACATCGAGACTTTTGTATGATGCTACAAATATCTATTATTATTATTATTATTGTTATTATAAGAATCCAATACCCTAAATTTTCATTAGATACCCGATATATGTGAACCTGCTTAGAGTGACCCAGGGATTTTGGCGCAAGTGTTTACAGAAGATCCTAGTATAAAACAGTTTAGTCGTTACTGTAAATCAGCTGTACCTAAAAAACCAAATGAACTATAAATAATTGCGTTTTATTATCCAACTTCTGTCCGTGGAGTACAAAAAACATATTTAGGCCTGGAACGAGTACAAATATCCTACGATATTTGTACTGTAGATGTTATTTTGTATAGTAGCATCACGCGCGCTTCTTTATGAGTTAAAGCGATATTTATGATAAAAGAAAAGAGTGAAAAAGTTGGATAATAAATCTCTTATTAAACAGTTTAGTGTGTAGTCGGTATGGGTGCAATTTTTTACTCGTCTCTTAACGACTCGAAAAAATGCCCACCCATACTAAACACTAAACTGTCTAATAAGATATATTTACTCACCTGAACGTTGTGCACGAGAAACCCAGGTTATCGAATAGAAAAAAACAACTTGTAGAATACTCTTCATTGTTAGTTCGGAGCCTGCAAATAAATATGGATTTTGAATTTGTAATGAATAACCAAGTCTGAAATCACATCTTCACCTACGACTGTGTTTATTTAAAATTCAAGGTAACTTTACGAGCAATGTATTACACCATGAGGCGAAACGTAAAATTACAATTTCCAGGTAGAACAAAGTTCATTTTGTAAAAATACAGAGTAACTTTAGCTCACAGTTCCTCTTTTATCTGCTCAATTTACCTCCAATTTACTTTACCTTTTACCTTCAAATTGAACAAAGTTTGATTACTTCCAAATTTTGCCAAAAAATGTTTGCTTGTAGGTGGCCTATCTAAAGTAAATTACTAAGTCAATACAACCATGTTAACTGTTCATTATATCTTCCCAGGGAAACGAAGCCCTTGTGAAGTTATGTTGTCGCTTTCTTTTCTTCAGCTTTGCTGTAGACAATTACGCAATGTCTTGCATTCATGAATCACGTATTGCTTTGTAATTATAAAAGTTATGTTTACGACTGATACAACTTCCCTGGGTTATCTTTTCTATAAAAAGACCAGTCCACCAAAATGTCCGAGTTTGCCGGACAGACAAATTTCTGGAAGCGACTGCGAAGAGACTGCTTTCTAGAAAATCAATTATTTGGCATGCGCCAACAGCCACGCCTCATCAGTGAAGTTCAATATAGCCGGGGCAGTCTAGAGCTTGACAAGCGAACGATGTAGCAACACATTAATTTTTGTCGTATTTCTAGATTTTAAGTCACCAAAAAAACCTGAAAAATCAAGTTTGCTAAACATTCACCATTTATTTACTGCAAATCTTCAAAAAAAAATAAAGAAGCGATCTTACAACTGTTCAGCTATTATGTTACTACAGTTGATCCCCGATAACTCGAACCCTCAGTAACTCGAAATTCCCGCTAACTCGAAGAAAAACTGATTTCCCTTGGATTTGCTTGATATATCTACTGTTATTTGACCCTCAATAACTCGAACCTTCCATAAGTCGTTGCTGACCGTTTTGTTTCTACTACACAGCCCAACAACTTATACATGTATCTCTCTCATGGCTTTTGGCCCCCAGTGGGGCATGGGGCCCCTCATACATGTATGCGAGCCGAGAAATGTTACACAACACTTTTGTAATAAAAAGGCCGTTCCTCCACTACAATGCTGCAGTAGTATTTTAAACAACTTACAATCTTGGTTAGGGCGTAGGGGATAATTAACGTCTCATTGGTCCCCAGTTCTCTAACGGCCCGGCCTCTCTTAAAAAATGCTAAGTGCGTGCACGATCAGTTAGATCTGACAGGCCTAACAATAATTAAGCCCCCAGGGTTTAAAAAAGCTATAGTTTCTACGCTATTCTTTTTTCCTTTTTGGTAGAGGGGGGATGTTTGCAGTTACATTATGCTGCGATACCAGGAGGTGGGTCGATAATCAAAACCTGGCTAAAAAGAGCTGGTTCGAACTTCTAGATGATCCTTTACTTGCTGTTTAAAAAGATCGCAAAAGACTAATGTTTCATTTTGGCACTGGGTGATCTAGTCTGGTTAACCAGGTTCCTCTATTTTTCTACACATTACAGCTATCGTAGCACCAAAGATAATTTGGTAGCATTTTCAACTCGGACGTCTCACAGGCAGGTTATCACGCCCTTAGGCGGTCCAAAACATAGATAAAATGAAATAATCAGTTAATAAACCAGATTTTTACAGTCCGGTTCACAGGTAAGTTAAAGAACCACCGTTTAATCAACAGTAATTAACATGGTAGAGTTACTTACAATGATCAGAAAAAATGGAATTCGACTCCAACACATTGAAGGCAGTGTGGTTTGATGTTTATTTCCATTTCTGACACGAACCATTACGTGACTGTCTACATGAAGTAGCTACTAAACAAGCCTGGCCATATGAATTATATAGTGAAGCTAAACATGTGAAGGACTAAATCTTGTCGTCAACATACATCAAAACATGTAATCGCCTCTGTTCTAGATGCCGCCAAAGAAGCGAAAGGTGGACAACAACAGGAATTCAATTTCAAGGTTTTTGACTAAAGTTCAATGTGTTGAAAATGTGCACGAAACAACAGCCGCCATTGAAGAAAGTGAAGTACATGTGACTACAGCCGAAGACAGCACAGCTATAGCTGAGTGTACAGCTGCCATTGATGAAAGCGAAGTACATGTGACTGCAACTATTGAAGAAAGAGGAGTACATGCGACTGCAGCCGAAGTCTGCACAATAGCTGAAAGTACAGTAATTCTGAATGAATCTTCAACTTCTGATGTATCTGTTAGTGTTACTAGTGTGAATCCCGAATCCATTCAATTAGCTGATTCAGTGAATGGCACGGCAGACACCGGCCGTTTTATTAATGCAACAATGTCTAATCAAGAGGTTGACAATGTCATCAAATCGATGCCGAGAGGAACGAAATACAAACTTTTGACCCAGTATTTTGATCCTCCGTATCAATATAAATTTCCGCAAACATTTGATAACGGTTGCTATCGTTCATTTCACTGGGACTACACAAACAATCGTCCCTGGTTAAAGTATAGTCCATATCTTGATGTCGCCTTCTGTGTGCCATGTGCCTTGTTTGTCAACGACCGATCCAATAAGCACAGTCTTGTCACAAAGCCCTTTAAGAAATGTGTTCGCTACACAGACGTTATTGTGAAGCATGCAGAGAAACCATATCATAGGGATGCCATGTTAGCTGCAAGAACATTATTTCGACTGCATTGAAACCCCCACTTCGACGATTCGTTGTCTGTTTAACACTCAAAAGAGAAAACGTATCCAGGAGAATCGGAAAGTCTTGAAACTAATTGCAAAAGCAGTACTTTATTGCGGGCGCCAATGCATTGCCTTACGTGGTGATAAAGAGAAGTTAGACCAACCAAGAAACCCAGGAAACTTCCTGGCATTGCTAAAGCATATGTCAGAGAGTGATCCTCTACTACATCAACGCTTAAACATTGGAAGAGTCACCTCTGTTTCTCCACAATCTCAAAATGAGATGATCGAGGTGATCGGCAAGCAATTTATCCAGGCAAAAGTTGTTGAAGAAATTTTAGAGGCCAAGTAGTACTCTATCATAGCAGATGAAGCAACGAGCCATAATGACGAGAAGCTCTCAATTGTAATTCGGTTCGTGAATTCTGAAAAGGAAATTTGTGAAGAGTTTATTGACTTCAAGAGCTTTGAGCGTACTTCAGGTGCTTCTATTTCCAAAGCACTACTGGAAACACTGGGAAGCTTAAATATCCCAATCCAAGACTGCCGTGGTCAAGGATATGACGGTGCAGTGGAAGGGTTGGAGCTCAGGCTGAAATCCGCAAACAGGCAGCAAAAGCCATTTACACCCATTGTGCAGGGCACTGTCTCAATCTTGTCATCGCCCATGCCTGTGCATTAACACCAGTACGAAACATGATTGACAAGGTGAAGGAGGTATGCATTTTCTTTAACTACAGCCCCAAGCGGAATGGTCTCTTGACTGCTATTATACAGGATCAGTATCCAGAGAACAGCAGAAAGAAGCCTCTAATTACTCTGTGCATCACAAGATGGGCAGAACGTACTGAAGCCTACGATCACTTCAATGAGTCCTTCAAATACACAGTCTTAGCCTTGGAAATCATTGCACACAATATGCATCGAGAACAGTGCCCCGACCAGTTTTATGGCTGCTGGAGTTCAAACTCTAGAAAGGATGCTTCAGGTCTTCTCCAGGCCATTACACAAGTCGACTTCGTCATGGCGTTTGTATGTGCTCACATCTGCCTCTCCCACATGACAGGGATTACTGTCAAGTTGCAGAAGAAAACCAACGATATCTATAAGGAATTCACGATGGTATCAGATGTGACAGCAACAGATCAGAATATCCGCATGAAACAAGATGAACATTTCGAGGAGATATTCGACGCAGCAGTAGCCATGGCAGCAAAGGTAGCAGTAGTTCCAGAGGCTCCTAGAGTTGTAGGCAAGCAGCAACATCGCCTAAATGCCCCTGCTCTCTCCACGAAGGAGTATTAAAGAATCAATTTGGCAGTTCCGTTCTTGGATCATATTTTGGCACAAATACAAGAACGATTTTTCAGCCGTTATGATAAAGGCAACCCAGCTTCTCGCTCTTGTGCCCTCAGTCATTCACCAGATGCATGTAACAGCAAAAGACCTGGATGAAGCCCTGGACCTCTACAGAGATGATCTTCCATCTCCACAGCTGTTTCCCGCAGAGTTTCGAAGATGGAAGGCTAGGACGGAAGCAAGTAAATAAGATGTTGCAAAATCTTGTGCCTCTGCACTTAAATCATGAGATTCAGACGAGTTTCCGAACATTTATTGTTCTCTTGAAGATTGCTGCAACTCTGCCAGTGACAACGTGCGAATGTGAACGTTCATTTAGCACTATGAAGCGGCTTAATAACTACATGCGGTGCACCATGGGAGGGAGTAGACTATCCTCTCTTGCTCTAACGCAGATGAAGTATGACATGCCTATTGACCTTGACGAGGTCGTGGACTTGTTTGCCCACCTCCATCCTAGACTGATGGAGCTTTCTAATTTGATTTTTCAGTGACTTCCTGTAGACAGGCTACAAAATGTAACCATGCCTAATTATTGTCTTTTTTATAACCTTGTTGGCACTTCACCAACTGTTTTCTGATAAAATTTGAGTTACTATCAAAGATAATGGAGAAGAGATCTGATAGACGTATACCAAATGTCTAATTATTATCTAGTTACAAACTTTATAGACTGCGGCTATGGTCAGGTTGTGGACTTGTTTGCTCGCCTCGAACTGATGGAGTTTTGAATGAGTTACAACTCATGATTAACTAGTTGGAGCTTGCTCTGTTGTGATTGTCCCTCACTGAGTTCCTCTTGTACCCAGTGGAAGTTTAATAAATTTAAAAATAAATTCAAAATTTAAATTTAAATTAACGGAATCGTAGAAACTTGTCTAACAGCTAATCTGCATGTTTAATGATTATCTTGTTGAAACCTTTTCACAATTCAACAGATACGCTTTGTTACAGTTGTAATCATTGCAAGAATCTCTAGAAATGAAAGAAAGATTAGAAGACTATAACAAAAAATTCTCAAGATATTCTTGTCTGCTTCTCCCCATACCCTATCCCTTCTCCTCCACCGTATAAAACACTAAATCCCCCCATAACAGCCGGAAAACTCATCAATAAAGTATATTGACACTAAATATTTAGAAAGAAAATTACACAGTTTATGCCATAAGTGGTCAACCAAAATGGTGTAATAATGGACTCAGAATGCAGGAAAAGTCATTAGAAAGCACTAAGGTTTTCAAAATTTTCCGGGGGGACATACCCCCTACCCCCCTAGCGTCTCGCGCCTTCGGCGCTCGTTTTTTTCACTCTAAACATTTTATTTCTCCGAACCCACCTCAATGAAACCCAGCTACGGGCCTGGTTATCATTAAACTATTGCGAACTTGATAAGGGACCCCATAAGAGACGCTTGTTCCCTCCTCAGTTTTCTTATTCTCATTGTATATCTTCCCATCATTTACTTAAGAGTGAAAAAAATAACATAAACTATTACTGACTATGTTAAAATATCTCATGAAAGTCTAGCGGCCACTCTATTTGAACAAGTTGAGAGACCTTTCTACGTATTGTTACAGTTTTCATAAAGCAGGAACACTCCTCCACTACGTCTGCTAGTACTTTAGTTCTACTAACTGGTCTTTTCTGTCTCTAGATTTGAAAGAAATTTGGAATTGAAAACAAATTGATCTTAACATTTTCACATTAAACTGTTACAGTTTATTCTTGTGATATATTAAGCTTGTGAATCTTTGAAAGCCATTCTTGTCTTGGAAACTTTCTCTCGTTGTTGGTATCCATTGCATTTCGCATGTCAAGCGATACTTGTTGAGGGTCAGTTTTTTGGCCTGTTCTTTTCCTGTTTCGAACTTTGCGGTCAAGTACTTTGAGCTGAACTGGGACGAACCAGAGCCGTGAGTCTTGTGATGAGCTCAATCAACCCATTGTCAAATGTGGTGACCCGTCACGAGGGTTGGCCTTTTCTGTAGATTGGCTGCTCACTCCCTCTTCATGAACATTGGAAAATAATGTTGCCCAGTCCTTTCGGATGGTATCATGCACATTACTGCTCGGACATTCGTCATTAGACCCAACGTCTAAATGTATCTCGAGCTCGTGAGAGCTCGAAAAGTTCTGACGGCATTTTGGCTCTGAACACTCAAAAAGTCTTGGCGTTGTATCCTTATGTTTCTTTTTGGTGGGTCAACGTGGCTTGAGGTCTCTTGTTTGTTCAATCTCAAAGAACCCCTCTTGAACCCGAAGGTAGGCCCCTGGTGTTTCACATAAAGGGGGTCAGCCGGAACGGCCTTTCCGTCACCAACTCCATATGCTTTCCAAACTCGAACTCAGCCCTCCTCGTACTTGAAGTTATGAACCTTACTGATGCCATCGATCTTGTTTATTTCCAATGCCCTCGTTGTCTCATCCACTTCACACACAGCAGCTGACGTACCGGGGACCGGTCGTGCGCATTACAGATGTCATTCCCCTCGTTCACATAGGTTTTGAAAGCAGTTTTCAAAGGACAGATGATGCGGTCACAAATGTCTGCCAAAATTTGGCTCAGAATAATCAAAGCAAACTACTGAAACGCCAACCCGCTGTCTCACATCTTGCATTACAACAACAATGAAATTATTGTGACAACATCCGGCCCCGTCGGATCGTGGATAAACAATTCTTCAAGGCAGGATCTTTGGACTTAAGATGCAGCAACAAGTGCTCTACTATCGAAACAACCGCGAACCAGTCTTGATTACACGAATCAAACAAGTGAGCGAACGATTGTACATTTGGGCCATCGCCACTGCGACTTTTACTGATCACACTGCTTATGTGCAAGCTCAAACCCCTCTTCCCAAACCTCTCGGATTGCTTTTCGCGATAATTAATTTCGGTAAATTGCGTTTCCCAGTCCGTAACAATCAATGATTTGCCGTCTCTCAATTTGTGAAGGGCATCTTGTTTTGCTTTTTCTTGGTTAACAGATCTTAGAATGTATGCTTTCCACTCTACAATGTCCAGCTTTTCCTTCTCACAATCAAAAATCAAGTCCTCCTACTGTTCCTGCTGTAAAAAATCGTGGACGCATCGGAAATCTCGTGAATGCTGGTTATGACTTCCTTGAGGGTTTCACACTCTTGACAGATCGAGTCGTGTGCATGACTCCAAGCGTATTTAGGCACCATACTGGCTGGGCCATCAAGAGGGCCAGAGATACCATAATAGCTTCAGGGGGACCATTCACAATCATATAGTCCAGTAAAGACCCAACAACTGTTGAAGTTACCAAAGACTACCTGTTAAAACTGATTAACCAGTTAGGAAGAGATGAAAAATAAGAGTCAGGGAGCTTTGTCTTTGTCCTTTTCCCAAGCACTGATGATTTTTTTGCCAGTCTGCATAGTGAATCTGAGATGTTTCTCAAACAAGAGTCAGTATTAACCATAAAAGGAAAAGATGCTGTAATCTGGACTCTAAGAGAGCTTTCAAGAAATTCAAATATACGCAACAAATGGGAGAACGTGCTTGGAAAATCCTCAGGCTATGCGAATGCAGCCCATATTATTCTTCTACAAAGAGTAGTTACCATGTTTCTAAAGAGCAAGCAACAGATAATTAGGGAGCAGCTTCAGTTGAAGCCACAGAAATGAAGCCAGAGTTTAAGGCAGGGGTTACAGACGTCTGCCACGCACAGCAAATCAGATATCTCTTCCTGTAAAGCTAGGAATCAGACACATCTAGCTGTGGATGTTGACAAGAACATTCCGACTGAAATTTTACATGTGAGGCAGAACATCAAAAGTGCAGAAACAGCGAGACAATTCCTCACAGGGTTGAAGCAGACAGAGGATATGCAGGCAGTGCTACAATGGTTAACTGGGAAAGAGCTGACCAAAATATTGAAGTCTCTGGAATTGCCTAGCTTTTCTGGAAAAAGTAAATGTGCTGTGTTATGTTAAGTCAGTCTAAGTTGTGCACATCAAGCACCCAGAAAAAGTATGAGATCAATTTATATTTCTCTCTTCAGAAAATGTCAGGTGGTATTGATACGTTCACGTCGATTGCCATTTTCACAGTTCTTTTGTTTAGTATGTATGTAGCAAATGTTTGAAGGGAAGCATCAACCAACAAAAATTGAATGACCATGGTCAATAGATTGGCTTTGAATTGCATTGACTCGGCATTACATTTTTGATGTATGTTTGTGTTTTGTTCCTTACAGACTGATTTCTGAACACTGTTTTGTATTCTCTGGAAACAAAATTATTTGGTAAATATTATTTTATCTTTGAATTTTGGCCTTACCACGGATTAATGTATTTGAATGCCTTGGAATGCTACACATAACAAATCATCTGTTTTATAATGTTTTGGATTATTTAAGGATGGTTTGGCATGCTTCACAGTAAGACAGAACATTGAATATGTAACACTTTCTTGTCGATTTACTTTTTGCAGCTTACCTTGGAAGGGTGAACCTTAATCAGCAGACTGGTTGCTGCCTGTACTGATGAAGGTCCTTAGTATCTTGAGACATCCACTTATAATATGAGGTCACAACAAGGCACAGACTATACCTGTTGCTCATATGGACAGTAGTACACATTTGCAGCAAAATGTATTCTATTAGTGTTACCATTATCAAAGACTTGCAGCTCAAAAAGTACAAGTTGGTGGTGCATTCAAGGATGGAAACTAACAGTACTTGGGCCAGTGGATTCACACTGCTACTGGACCATCTGGTCAATGATATATAACTACAGTAGTTATTTATCATTGAACAGATGGTTCAGTAGCAGTGTGAATCCACTGGTCCAACAAGGATTTCACTGGAATGCAGGGTGTTCAGACACGGGATATTTTTCTCAATAGCATGGAAATTTTTCTACAAAATGTATCCTACAATTTATGGGAGAAGTGAATATCAGAAATATTCAGAGTAAGTTTAATTGAAAATGTGCAGATGTTGTAAAGTTACAATATCCAAACTGCAGAACTTTTCCATCATATATTGACAATACAGCAACTATAAATTTCAACAAACCACTCTACTAAACTGAACACACTATCAGCAGCTTGCCTCTTTGGCAGTGTTATCTCCTCATCATAAAAGGACAATGTCTTTCAATTCATAAGCATTGATCTGCTTGGAACTGACCAGTCCCTTTGAAGCTTGGAATGTGGTAAAGCCATTTATATTGTATCCATAGACATAGGCAGTCATGTTCTGCGTGCCTCCACACATCTGCCTCTGGCAGGAGAAAAAGGACTCCACAAATCTTGATTTACTTTGTTCAAAAGAAGGAACAGCTCACCATAGTCCTCTCTAAACTCAGTTCCAATGTGATGAAGAAGTTTCTTTAATGCATCAATTGTCATCTGTATAGTTAATTAAATGAATTAAAATATTACAAAAAACATCACAAAAGGCTGCATGGCTGCATCCAGAGGAATTTTCATACTGGTATACCTGTTTGGGTGCCCAAATTACAAATTTCGGTAAATTTTGGAAAGTTTCGGTAAATTTCAGAAAATTTTGGAAGTTTTCTGAAAATTTTACCATGCTCCTTGACTGTTTTGGGGGAGGTTTGACCGGATTTTCAGCAACCTCAGGACATTGGAACCTGGTTGCATTTACTGTAAAACAAAGTTGCCTGGGGTTCTACAAATGTATTTTGTTTTCAAGCACTTTTGTGGGGTAGTGGGGATATATTTTTTAATTTGGACACAAGTAATTGAGAACTTAATTTTTGACATTGTGCCCCCCCCAAAGAAAAGTATACACAAAAAATATTGATTTCAACCAATTTATATTCTTCTCCACTATAATTGTAGGCATTGGATTTTGAGTGCATGATTTTGTCGGTTTTGCATTTAAATAAGTAAACATTTTTATGATCACTTAAACATACGAAAGCTTTGTGGAATAAGGTATGGTGGGTGGAAAAGGAGGGAAGGGGATTTAGTTTCTTACCTCGAGGTCGAACATGGTTTGCCATGCAATGAAATGTTTTGCCTGCTCAGCCTTTTTCTTGTGCTCTTGAGGAAGGGACTGCTTCCATTGTTTGAAATAACTCAGAACCCCATCTAACACCTGAATTCTTGGATCAGTGTCCACTTTAATTAGTTTAGAAACTTTCCAAAAATTGTCACAAGCTGTCAAATAGTCTCTGGTTGATTTAGTTGCCACATTCTCAAATATTTCCATATCATGCACAACCTTCGATGATAAAGTTTGGACCGCAAGTTTAACCCGCATCTTGCTTAAGCTATGCAAGTTAACATGGGAACTTCGAAGAGGAGTCGCAGAGGCTGCGCCTTTTTTCACGGTTATAAACTGAATATATATGGTCCCAAAGGATATACTATCCATTGTTTTTCATTGTCCTTGTGTATCTTTTATTTGTTTAAGTAAAATAGTGAAAAATATGACCAATTTTTTTCACAAATTTTGCTAATTCTCCTCTCAAATTGCGCCAGAATGCATTTTAGAGCATCCATTTTCAAAAATTTTCCGGGGGAGCATACCCCCCGGACCCCCCTACAAACTCGGGGCCTTCCGCCCCTCGCTGCTCCGAGTCAGAAACTACTCAGGATTTGGCCAAGATCTACCCCTGAGAACATGAGTGGCCAACATATCTGAAGCAGTGCCACAGTTATCACTGTTAAAATCAGTGAATCCAATGAGTTCCCAGTTACTGCTATAAAAGACAAGACCTTTAATTTTCACTTCATCAAAGAATAACCCTCCCAACTTTGCGCGTTTTGGTGGTTTCAACTTTTCAAACCGGTCCTTCATTGCCTGATTCATTTCCGAATGCCAACCAGACTTGTCCGCCCACTTGGCAACTTCAACCCCCCTGATGACTTCATCTCATTATATGTGCTATGAGATTTGCAATTTAATCTCAAACACCACCGAATCACCTGTGGGTGCCATCGCATTTGTTTAGATGGTGTGTTTAGTGCCTTTGACTGGTCCTTGAGGAGGATTTCTAAAAACTCATCTTGGGCACATCCAGCGTGCTCCCTTAAATGATTTTGCAATAGTTTAATTTTCTTGTATTTTTTGAACAGCCTGTCCAGTAGCACATGTATTCTTTGTTGACAGGGGCAACATGAGCTGTATCAAGTTGTTCTATGTGTGCTTTGCAGTGACTGTATAGCTCTTCAACATTTTCAAATTTGCTAATACAATTGCGCCATTTACAAATAGGATTTTGCAGTTTTTCTTTCCTTTTTTCTACACCAGCACAAAGCTTGCTAAACATGTGCTTGAGGTCAGTATCAGACTTTGGTCCAATATTTGTCATTTTTTCCCTGTATTCTTCCAATCTCTCAACCTTCAATCTCGGGTATTTCAATTCGGTTGCAGCCTTTCGTGCCACAGTAATTAGTTCATCTTTGGACATGTATTCATATTTGGTGCTTGTTGAAGGGCCAACCTTACATGTAGCAGAATCGGATTTTCTTGATTCTAATGTTCGAAGATAATGATTGGTAGATTTACAAGAAGCACACATATCTGATGATCCCAGAGTCTCATCATTGATAACAAAAATCAGAAACTTGGCTGATCTAATAATCTTTTTCTCCTGTGACAGCAGAGTTTCAAAGAATGCAGCAGGTGAACCATCTCATGTCTTGAATAATGGTTCGCCATTTTTAATGTCAGCTGTAATCAGGGATGTGTATTTTTCATAACTACAGCCATGACATGGAAAATTTTCCTATGTGGTTTAGGATTTTAATGACTTCATTGATTGTGTGCACTATGTCAGGACATTCTGTCCAGCTTAATTCAATTTCTCATTTGATACCGAGAAACAAGAATCTGCAAGAAACTGTCGATCTCCTTCTTGAAATAATTCCATCTGCACACACCCTTGGTTTTGCCAATACCTTTGATAGTATTGTTTCGAACACGTTCAAAATATACCCTTACACTGAACAAACTGTATTTAATTCCAAGTAATCTGTCTATAGTGCCTGTAATTGTACTGTGTTTTTCCACTGAATGCTTTTTTGTGAATGTTCCTTGTGGGAAAACAGTTTTCATGAGAGCATATAACAGCAGTTCATCAGGGGCAAGGGGTGTGTCATTTGGGTACAAAGGACAACACCCAATTCTTAGGTCTTTTGCATTTTGGAAATTTTTCAACCAGAACATTCTGACTGCGACGCTCTCATGTTGGCAACGTTTGTGTTACTTGCTTGACCTGGCGTGGCACATGAGGAAGTACAGGTGGTCCTCCTAGCATTGCCAAATTGTGTTGTCACTTCAGTTTGTGACGATGGATTATCCCCACCCTCGCCTTCGGGAATTGAGTCAGAGAAACGTTTTTTTTATAGATTTCTGAGTTGTTTCAACAGAACGCTTCTTGTTATTGGGTGAAACACTGTCAAGTCCAGCTGGCGTGGAGCAAGATGGCGACTTCGGAGCTGTAAAACCCAGATATTTTGGTGTTGGAAAATCGGCTCTCCTTTTTAATGTTGATTGCAGACTTGGACTTGCCGGGGACAATGGATATGTTCTTTTAAGAGCTGAGGCCATTTTCAAGTCGATGACACTAACAAAGTTGCAATAAAATAGTGGGATATTGATGTACAATCTTTTCAAACCACGCGCATTGATGAAATGACAGATTGCAACTTTTCGCGCCCTTTTTGCAAATATTTGGATGTACGCCCCGAGCTGACACAGCCCGAATTTAAATGGCGTGCAACACTATGTTGAATTATGGCCTCTAACTCAAAAAGGAAAAAACAGGACAAAACCAAATTTGGACACAGTTTAGATACATTAATATCCTGTGTGGATCTAAAAAAACTGAGTTTCTTGCTGCTTTTGGATGAGTAGAAATTTAAATTTGTAACGTCGCCCGATTAAAAACAACCACCGCTTTCAAAGAAGTTCGATTTATTTTGAAGCATTCCGCTATTATTTCAGTACATAATAATCGTATTTCTTACCGAATAAAACATAAAATTATGTACAGATGCCTTCTACAAATCAGAAAAAGGAAAACATTTTACCGTTTAACCATAATAGCTGGAGTTCAGAATGCGATTTAAACCATCGTTTCGGCCCGCCATTTTCAAATTGTCTTGTTCTCGAGCGCTCTCACCCCAGTACTCCGCGCATCACTCGCGGCACAAGACCCAATGAGAGCATTTCGCCGCCGATTCTTTCTCGCGCCCTGGTTTCACTGAGGAGGCGCGGCTACACAGTAAAAACAAGTGTGTTAGCTAACACACCTAAGGTGTGTTCAAATACAC
>JAOEHT020022210.1:0-14631 GCA_025448195.2 Parazoanthus atlanticus | reverse complement strand
AATGGAAGGATCTGACCCTGGCCATGGGAGAGGATATGGACAAGAGATTGGATTTGGTAAGTCCCTGTAACTAACGAGTCTGGTATGCATCTCACGAGGGAAACCCAAAAAAGAACAATGTTTTGTATAAACATACAGTTACGTCTTTCATGCACCAACGCGTTGGTTTGATCCTTTGATAGGATGTGTTCGTGTATTCTATAACCGCCTGTATCAATAGTTCTAAAGTCGTTAAGCGTTAAATTAATACACGCCTCTCAGAAAATAATATAATAGTCGTTTATTGGTTTTCACAACGCAATACCTGCAATACTATTCCTTGAATCTCATTTCAAGTATTTTACCACCAGTTTAGATTTTGCGCAGTAACAATGATAGCATAGTCTAACTGACCTTCCAAGTAAACAGAGAAGTGGGGAAAGGAAATCAGTGCGGATATCTCCCAGAGTTTTTCACTATCAGTGCTTCCAAACGAGTCTAAACAAAGGCAGTTTCGCTAGTCGCTTCTTCCAAACAATTCATCTCTGTACAATACTTGTTCTCTGCATCTATATCTACATGGTTTACCCACACTATCTCTAGGGGACATAACGCGGGTGTTGATGTTGCTAAAATATCTTGTTTTATATAGAGCCTAATACTTTCTGAAATGAAAATGAATGTTGTGACAGTTTTTTTTTTGCTACCAACATGACCGAATTGCAGTTTTTCGCTCTCACGCGGGAATCCCGCGCGATTAACTGAATAATACCCAAGCTGCACCGGGATTGCGACACCGAAAAACGGCTTAATTCGGCATTCGTCGAATGTAAATTTCTTCACGAGGGACCGATAACAGGAATTTGAGCCAAGCTTTGATCAACAGAAATTTGTCAAAGTAAAAAGGTCGAGAGCTGTTTGTAAATATGAATGAAAGCGTTTGCTGTGCAGGTTTTGACATATGAAGTTGAGGTTTGGATGAATCTGCGGACAGCACTGTCGTCAATATTCTGTTATTAACAGTGTCCCTGGTGAGGGAAGTTTGAATACTGTAAAAAGCGAGAAAGCGCGGTTGGTTAAATGGATCCTGGAGACGGCGATATTGGCTTTGCGTTGTAGGATGTGCTACTTGCATAGTGAAGAGGTTTGTATAAAAGTACTTGTTTGTAGACTCGAAGCACAATGAATGTTGAACGAGCAAAACAGAATTTAACTTATCTTCCGTGCTTTCGTGCCCAAGTTTATGATCGAAGCCAGTGAAGTGAATCGACCTTTCAGCTTTCTTCGAAAATTTGGGACCGGCTTCAAACAAATCTCTCCACTTTGGGTTTAATGCCGTAGCTAAGCAAATATTATTTTCTGAAGGTCTGATTATCCTTGTTGTCTTGTCTTGCAGTGCTATTCTAAACTAACAGTTTGGTTCGATTATTTTCTAAGAATTGTGCAAAGTATGTTCAGTTTACATAAGATCGTGAAAAACGCAGCACTTGACACAATTATTTTTTATTTTGGCTCTTGGTGGAACTGTCAGTTGTATCCAGAAAATAAAGACGTATACTAAATACGGAATAAAAAGACTGCGACAGGAGATTCGGAAAGCGGTTTCTAACTGCATATTAGTGATGCTCTTACAAAACAATCGGTGAATTGCTTTACACCTCGATGCCACGAAGTTGTTGATTTATACCCATTTTGAAATGCATTTTAGGTAATTAACCGAAGAAATGACTGTCTGATCAGAGTTTGCGAAATGTTGAATTTATAATCATCATATGGAGGTGGTTGTAATTGAGTCCTTTGGCTTTGCGGCTTTGTGGTCGTGATATTCAAACCAGGTTTAATTTTGCCTAACAATAAACAATTCGAATTGGGTTCTATGGTTTCTTCCCCAGGAAGGAATTCGGATATAGAAACAGCGAAAGTGTTTCCTGCACAGCCTGATTGCTAACAGAATTTGTCGGTTAATTTTTCTCCCGGAAAAGAATGTTACCACAGACTACATTGTTTTGAACATTGATAATTTAATAAAAACGCAGACTAGATGTCGTTGGTGGCTGTGAAATTAACATACCGAAACTGTCACTTGACATTTAAAGAATTAGGATTTTTAAACTCTTTATCAATTAAGATTTAGTACTACATGTATTAGAATTAGATGCGCCACTTTCTTTTTATAAGATTGATTATGACATGAAATTTTTCAGGGTATAAATACTGAAATAGGTGGATTTACTATAAGTATTACTAACAGTGAACAGAACATTGGGATGATTTCTTTTATTATTCAGTTCCAGAGGTTGTTTTGTTTACACTTCAGTTGGTGCTATCATTTAACCTCTGCTTCGGTTCATGCTAAGGTCTATTTGGTATGTTAGCTTATATTTCAACAACAGATTGCATATTTTGTTAGTAGGTGTGTTTCGGATGAAAATTTATGATTTCCTTGGCCCATTGATTGAAATAATTTTTTGTGGTTTTTACTGTATCCAACATTTCTGTCCAATATATGTTATGGGGTACACTTCTTAGACTAAATATGATTTTAGTTCCTTTAAATATTTTATTATTTTAAAAATATTTTGCAAATGAACTCATAAAAGGGATTTACCATTACTAATTTAGGAACTAGCAAAACACAGCATGCAGACAGATTAATAGGGTCAAAAAATCAATTTTTTGGGAAAAATGATATCATACCAGGAACAAGAAATACATAGATCCCAAAATGCTCAAGAAATTTATTTTGTTCAGATGTCAAATGCAGAATCCAAAAAAATGTAGAACATAAATCCACTATTTCATATTAAAATTCAGTTTCAGTTAGATTTGAAATATCTAGCTTCTAAAATATACATTAATTTATGGTCATTTGATTTGAACATACACTTTTCTTATAATCTCATCTTGAACTCTTCGAGTATCAATTTTCATTTTGATTTTCTTGTATTAAAAATTGGTTACATGTCTCTAATTTGTTAATTGGAAATGCATGCCAGTTTTTCTTGAAATTTTCCTGGGGTTATTTATCAAATGTCAATATGCCAGCACACTAACTCATTGATAAGAAAGATGGCGGGCCAGCGTTATGTGTAGGTAGGTAGGTCAGGCTGATGCACAGCCAACAAAGCAAAAGACCCCTTATCTTGTTAGATTTGCAATCTTATCGAGATTATGTCAAGATAATGAAAATGCTGAATATATTCCCAGTACACGAGAATTTCTGTCTGTTCCTGAATATTCACACATTTCTACAAAATGATAGAAATCTTCCTCAGGCAGGATGTGTGTGATTTCTTCATCTTTGTGGTGAAACCATGCAGGTTTTGCATCTAACCAATAAGTGATAAGTGCTATTAGTTAGAAACCTGATACATTTTATGTGTTACACCCTAAGAATTTCTTCCCAAGTGCTTGTCTATCACCTGCAATTTTGTCTGGATAATTCAATTATAGTATTATAAATTCAGAACAATTTTTATAGTAATGTCGAGGTATTACTAGCCTTCAATTCAGACTCTTGCTTAATTGCTGCATCTTGTTTGTGACAAATTGATTTGTTTGAAATTCAGCCATCAGATGACTGAGACCTTGAGGTGCAAATTATAACTTGTGCACAGGTACTAGGTTTGATAAACAAAAGTTGATGATATATTTGTCGCTGTCCGTTCAGGTGGCTGTAAGTACAAAGACTGAACATTGTTATTGGTTGTTCATTGTGTACCATCATGTCACAGTTGTCTGTGTCTGTCATCACTTTGTCTGGCTACTATGGGTAATCCAATTACCAACCTTCCTACTCTTTGTAGATCAAGTTTCACAAAATGTTGACTACTTTAAAATATATACTAGCCACTTTAGCTAGAATGCCATTAGTCTTACCATAGTGCATTAACTTGTGTAATGAATAATTTGAAGCAGGGTTGAAAGACTTGTAAAACATACAAAGGGCTAAAATGGAGTTGCACTTTGACTTTGCTTCCTGTTTCAGTATTTGTACTCAATGTAATAATTTGTAGTAAGAGCTAGTGTTAATACTCAAGACATGCTCTATGGTTTGAACAATACATGAGGATTTGGGTGAAGTACATGTATTTAGTACAATTTATTCCAGATGTCAAGTCTCTCAGCCTTTTATCACAAATCTATTGTACATGTATGGATAAAATGCTTTTTAGAAAAATTAAATACATACATGTACAGTGTACCTATGTTTACTTAGTAATAGTTTACAGTGTAATTAATGTGTGATTTTTTTGGTAATCATCCCTGGTTTGTAGAACCAAACAAGGCAGATGTCCATAGAATATATGGCACACTCCTGAAATTGAAAGGGGAGACAGCTTACAGTACATGTAAAATAATCCACATTATCACCTAGCTGAACTGATAAATTGCAACTATAACTGTCTATTGAGGTTCAGGTTGAATATTTCATTGATAATATTTTTAATACACGTATATCTCCAACTGGAGGACAAGATTGGCAGGATAATAAATTAAATAATGTCTGTAAAATCTGTAGAACCAGGAAATCACTATGCCCATGTTATATGATACTTCCATCTCAAGGGCTTTTTAAAAGTCCCACCAGAGGTGGTCTGATGTATCAAATGAATGCTAGTTTACCAAAGGTAATTGATTCTGCTGGTGTATGTACATGTATGTATATCAGGGCCTCTGACAGAATGTGGTGGTGTGGAATTGAATCCTACAATAAAATCATCACCCACCTCATCCTGAGAGCATTTCTGCATATTTTTGAAGAATTATCAAGAATTATGGACTTCGATCATACTAAATTCCTTCTAGATATGAAGATGGAATTGCATAGTTTTTGCAGGTTTTCCTCTCTGAAGTAATAAAATATCGAATGAACCCAAGGAAAACATGCTTTGTTCATTTGTTTCTACTTTATTTAATTCACAATTTCATTCCACCAGGAATTCCTTGCATCAGTTGATTCTCTCATGGGCTCCAGTGTAACTATAACGTCAATTTCAATTGGATGAAAACTTGTGTTCCTTAGCCAGAACTTTATTTTTATTGTTATACTAAAAATCTGTCAGAAAGTCTATAGTTAAATCAAGTTTTAGAACAAAGTAACATTTATTGATGAATTTGAAATTAGCAAAGGATGTGTTAGTGAAATTTATGTTCATGAACTCTAAGATGATTTCCTTCCTGTACATAGTTAATATATGGACTAATCAACCTAATTTTCACATACCTGTCTGTGGAGTTTTTCAATTAAAATATGAACTGGAGTTTTACCAAGTATTCTTATAGGATAGCTACTGGTAAGTAAATTATTAAGTTATTACAATTATTATTTGTTTCTCTTTGTTAAGAACTACAAACTAAGTTAACTGAACATTCTGTGAGTTTCCAAAATTTTGTATGTCTCATAATTATCATCTTAATTACAGTTGATCCCCGATAACTCAAACCCTCAGTAACTTGAAGTTCCCGCTAACTCGAAGTAAAACTGATTTCCCTTGGATTTGCTTCATATAATTATCTACTGTAATTTTACCCTCGGCTAAGGTAATATTTTTTACTAAATTCGTGGATACATGATTGTATATTAAGTATGTGCATCTTAATTTTTAATGAGCAGAAGTTTTAACATAATCTGTTATTCTAACAGGTTTTGTGGCTGACCACCCATTATGTCTGTGTTGTCCAGTGATTTAGACCCAGGAGAAAAAAGTAAGTTGATAGATCTATATGCATTTAACTGGCATTATTCTTATTATTAATTAAATTATTGGATCATTTCAATCTAAAAATTCCACAATCTCCTGACAGTTAACAAGCAAACAGGAAGTTAGGGAGGAAGTTTCATTTGGTAAAAGAGTACACATGTACAGTATGGTGGGGGGAGGGGACTCGATTAATAACAAGTAAGCTACCAAATTCAAGGCTTGAGTATAATAAGATTTGAAAAATTAAATTTTGTAAATTTGTCGTGGAATTTAAAATACCAAGTTTGGGTATTTGACATTTTTTACAAACATACTCACTAGCAATCGCAACATTCTGAAACTTGCCTTGCTTGTTTCTTTGCAGAGATGGCCCCAGTGGCTAAAACCCTTCCTACTGAAAACAGTGCACCAAGTCCTCGGAAGGCATTGTCTGTTGCTCCAGCATATAATGGAGAGTCACAGTCAAAGAAGTGCTCATTAGCCAAACGTAAGAACTTCTTCAAGAGAGCACTTTCGTCTGACAAGTTATTATTGCCAGATAACCGCAAAAATGCTAATGAAAATAATAAGACTTTATTGGAGTCCAATGGATGTCCTAGAGTTGAAATCATTCACAAAGATCTGCCGGAAGAAAATGGAAATTACACAGACTCTAATGGTGTTGAGTTGCAGGCTCCAGAAACTCCTTTGTTTACAAAAACATTTGAAATGGATGACTCTGAGCGGCTGCGGCCAGACTCATTGTATAACTCAGCTGGAGTATCAGATGATGAATCTTTTCCACTGTCTCCCCCTGAAACGCCGGACAAGAACAGAATGTCAGTAGTCTCACTGGCTTCAAATGTCAGTCATTCAGAACGAGTTGTTCAAGAAATTGTTGCCACTGAGCAAACTTATGTGAAAGATCTCGAGGAAATCATAAAGGTAAGAATTCTTTTTTGTAGATAATTATTTAATTAGAAATGGTCCATGCTTAGCGTGCGTCTATTGAGTTATGGATTCATGCATGTGGGAAGTTGGGAGAGGAGAGCACAAGAGAAGCGTTTGAGTGGCACAAGGCGAAGCCGAGTGCTTCTCTAGCTTCTCGAGTGCTCTACCAACTTCCCGCGTGCATCCATAACTTGATAGACGCACAGCTAAAGCATGGATCATTTCTTTTAGAACATTGCCACTTAATTCACCCAGTAACCAAAAAAAAAGTCCTTTGCGAGCTGCTGTTCAACAACCACTTTGTTTTCATTGCTGTTGCAGTTTTCAAGATTGTTGCAAAGTTTTAGACAAACGTCTACAGTAGGCTTGTTTGAACATTTTCTGATTATGGTTTTCACATCATTTCCATTGACTGTAATATAAAATGTTATGTTGTTATTTCATAGGGCTACCTGAAGAACATGAGAAGCAAGAAATCTCCATTTACAAAACAGGAGCTGGCTGATCTTTTCATGAACATTGAAGAAATCCACAAGTTTAACAAGTAAGTCTAAGACTTCTATTTATGAAGAATATATCTTGATCACTCTAATCAAACTGAAATCAGCTCTTACAAGTTACATGTACAGCAAATGCCTAATTGAGAGTCACATTAAGTTGCGTGGTTTCAAATTATAGTAAATGTAGATGAGGTCAAACTGAATGTTACAAATGACAGCAATTGTATGGGATCAAACCTGTGGCACATCACAAATTTCAGCAAATTTATGAGATCAAATTAGTGTGAAAGATCTTCATATCCCCTCAAACTTTATGATTTGTCTGCCTGTGGTCAGATATGTTACCACTTGAGGAAATTATTATTATTATTAATAATAATTATTTACTTTGTGATTTTGCAGGGGCTTTTTGGAAGAGCTTGATATGTGTGGAGATGACCCTGTTCAGGTTGCATTGTGTTTTGTTGCCAATGTAAGTGTCACAGAATGATGTTTCTTACTAATTGTTAATGAAAATCAAGTTTAATATTTGCTCTTTTGAGGAACCCAAGATATGTACATGCACATTTTGAATTTACAGACAGTGACCTAGACATCAGACGAGTGATTTTCTACATGTAGGTCTGAGAAAATAGGGTATTTTGCTTGGGAAAGGTGGTACAGCCACTGGGGAAAGACAGTACAGTCTTACAAGTTACCTGACTTGTGTACCTGCCTTTACCCATTTTCAGCCCCAAACATGCCATATGACTTATTGCTGAATTCTCCTAAACTGTCTCAGTCTATAATTTCCTCGTAAACAGGTTGGGAGAATTCTGTTTTTCATCTTAGATACGTTGCTGGACCCGTATGATCAATTGCATTATTCTTATTACCAAACAACCTATTTTGTGTGGATAATGTAAGGAGAATTTACATACTGATAAACTGGCTGGGGCTGAAAGGGTTTATTTAAAGTATCCGTATGAATATTTTTTTTTTGACTCGATGAATCTTATCAGTACTTTGTAATTCGTTTTGCGATACAAACTGGCTGTGTGAATAGCAATTCTGCGGTGTTTGCTGGTAATTGCCGAAATGATTACAAGATCTTGATGTAAGACCAACTTCGCTCCCAAACTAGCTTTAGGCCTCATTTACGTTATACCGAAAAGCTTTCGTGCCGTTGTAAAAACCATAGCGGAAATCCTTACGTTTACATTTGGAACCATTTTTCCGGCACACTTTTTTGCCGTTTCGAACGTGAGAAAAGTCGTATGTCACATATCAGATCGATTTCTGTTTACACCGCAACGCAACGACTTTGTGTCGGAACGAAATCCTATCCGGTATAGTGTAACGAGGCCTTTGGTGCAGCTGTCAATGTAGACTACAATAATGTGCCCGTGGAAAATTTTGACAGTCTAAGAAGCAGAGAGAGTTTTAACAGTTACAGTTATACCTAAGCTTAACTGTATATTTTGTATTTCAGCACTATTCCTCCCCACAAAAATTGCGATAACCTTGTTGGGCTTAATGTTGATCTTGCGATAAGTACCATCATTTTGAACAACTGTTAGTACCTCGGGGGTTGTAGAAGAACAAATGCAGTCCTTGGTAAGTGAACAGTCATCGTTATCTCAAGACCGCTGTTAGTTGCAGTGTCGCATCTGTGTTTGGTGTCGGTGTGAAGACAACAGTCAAAATGTGTACACAGTTATTTCTAAAAGGGCTGAATTTTGAAACACGCGAAGGGCAAAGGGATTGTGGAAGCATTTGCATATTGAAGGAGTTTTATAAGTAGTTTTGGTTCTCGAAGTGTCTCGACTGTGCAGTGATTTCCACTGCCATTCAGTTTGGTCTCGGTGATTGCCTTTTGCGCGTTTTCAAACGTCAACCTTTTTAAAATTGCTTTAGTTACTTCAAAACATTTAAGGAGTTGATTTCTGTCATTAAGTATAATCCAATAAATTGTTAAGAGGGAAAGAGAGTATGAAACTGTTGTTGACAGTTCACACTCGAAGGTGATCATCAAACTCTCGTTAGGCAAGTGTGACCATCACTGGCATCACAGTGTGTATCTTAATCTGTAACGCTGTCAGCTGAGGAGTAATGAGATTGCTGTCAGTAAGCATAGTTACTCATCACTGGCACCAGAAAGTATAGATAACAGCTAAGCAGTATGGGATCACTGTCATTAGGCTTGATACAGTATGAATACCTATATACTCATAGTGATAAATGTTTCTATTTCCTGTTCCCATATTATCGGAAGTTGTCGATCATCAATTATCTTAGATCAATGACAGCTAGCATTCAAAGTGTATTAATTGGCACGCTCTCGGCCAGCAACCCTCATAACTCTCAGTACATTAGTAGTATCTGAAGATTAGTGTTGGTTTCGCTAAGTGTAGAAAAGGCATTTGCATTTGGTTTTCGTTCTCTTGTCAAAGCTACTACTCGGCGCCAGTTGGGTACCGTCCAATTGAAACCACGAGTAAAATCATGCCAAAGCGAAGGAGCCTCCCCCGATTGGTCAACTCGATCGTGTCGCCTTCTGATTGGCCAGAGCCTTTCCTGGTGCAGTATCGCAAGTGTTACGTACAAGATTATTGCTCCCTGATATACCTCTATACCATATTCCTTTCGCTAGCAAAAGTGCCTTATCCCCCTCCTGCTCCTTTTATGTTTACGGCAGCAATTAAAGCAAGTGATGGGAAACTTTAACTATTTTGAAGTCGATCTGCAGACGTTTTGATATATTCGGAACATGTCAGTGTCGCTCTACTTTTCATCGGAAATCAAGTTTTGAGTGACTACTTGTTTTCCTTCAAAACGAGAGATCTCTTCCGAGAGAGAGACCTGTAGCTGCCAATAATTTTAATAAGAACGTGTAAGAGGCTGTCCGCCCATACTGATAGAACTGTACAGTCTCTCAACTTGTCTCCATGCATTTCATGGTAATAAGTTGGGAGAATTTCGTATTTCATCGCAGAGGTTGGAGTGTATGATCGACTCCTGAAGTTATGTTGCACTTATACTGCAAGGAAGAGATAGGTGTTGATAAACACGAGAGTGAGTGAATGTATCTTTAACGTTTTTTGTCTAGTAGTGGAAAAAAGTAACTGATATTAATTTAGCAAATCGCTATCTTTTCCTGGCACATCACATTGCCACTTCATTTGCACAATTGTCTACACTCGGGCGAAATCAACATAATTTAATATGCCAGTATTTACCCTATATAACCCTATATAACTCACTAGCAGTAGTTGAATGTCAAAGTGTTTTTAGTGAAAGATTGAAAGAATGGATTTAATGAAACTGCATTTGTTAACAGAGTGGATTGGAGTTTATCATAAGAATTTGATCGTCTAATATATATCTATATATATATACACAACATGTCTCACTTTATATTGTGTCGTGTTCCCCACCATTGTAATTCTGACCTAGAACCAATAAACGAATCATTCTTGATATCGGTGGTGTCCTAAATCATGCTCTGAGACCCTCATTATGCAGGTTTTATTCCTGGAGCCTCGTTTGCACGACCCGCTTTTACTATAGCAACGGGGGACGCTGAGGGCAAATTCAAAGATGGCGGCTGCACGCAAAAAAACTGCTCCAAAACTGCAAGCTGGTCAATTTCGCCTGCACTGTTTTTGAGAAATCTATTCATTTGGTCAGCGAGTGTAAGGGTAAAACTAAGTTCTAATAGTAATATTAATTGGTCAACGATGGTTTCGAGCACCCAAACAAGTTCGGTTTGTTAAGGAAGAATTTAAACGAAGACCGTCTTCTGACCCCTTCAGTTCAGTAATTTTGTTCAGGCAGTCGTAAGTCATGAGGCGAAATGTTTACTACCTGAACGTCGCGACTGCACCTTTCACAATAATTATATGCAATACAATTTCCTTATCAAAGATAGAAATTCCTTCGTGGCGCAGCGTACCCTGCGAGCAGAGATCTCTCATATCGCAGACTGAATGCGCAATACTGATTATCTAACCTCCTCAACCTTCTGTGTCCGTGGGCTTGTACTTTTTCTTAGTCAAATAACTGGGTAATACCGTAAACTTCAGAATATAGAACCACCAAATATATATGAGATGCAAAACTCCTTCCTATAATAAGTCCCCTCCCCCTGAATATAAGGAGGCCAGCACGTACAATGGAATTTGTTGGGGGGAATGCTTGATGTATTCCCAAATATCAAAGTACATGTAGGAAATCAAGAGTCCCAGATAATTTGCCTTCACGAGTCTCTGCCCCTTTCCTAAACTAGTTAGTACAAAGAATCGCGACCTCCTGCGCTTGCCACTTGCAAAAACGTCAACTTACCAACAACTGAAGGCAGTTTTCAGACACAATGACCAGTTTGCGTTTGTTTGATGCCTTACCTAAGAACGTAAGACATGCACGGATTTCTTAATATAATTTAATCTTAAGAAAAGTCAAACGCCATTTTAGGAACTAATTAAGAATTTCTTTGCACCTTCTTTTCTTTAGTCATTTTGTAAATTCTTGTATGTCATAGTGTTGTGTCTGTCTTTATATTACTTGTTTCTTTTTCAGCATCTTAAGTTCTTAATACTTTATCATATTTTACCAACATTATCAGGAAGGAAAGGGGCGATACAAAGGAGTACTATTATCCATTACCATAGGACAGGGATGGTGGAGTATGGATGGTGTTTTAATATTAAAATAGAACTGGGTAGGAGGGGCTAATTATAGTTTCTAACGGATGGAGGGGTGTTCTCTATTTATTATTAGTAGTCTGACAGTTTAACTTACTGGGTCGTAACCTGTTTTAAACTTGCCGCATTGTGCTTTTTTACAGTGTATTTTATTTTTTATCTGTACAATGAAAGCTTAATAAAGAATAGAAAATGAATAAATGATTACCTTGTAAGAATGTAATTAACGCAGATATTGTTAAAGTCAAATATAATAAAATGAAATAAAGAAAAATAGAATAAGATGTATAATAAAATAAATGAATAGTCATAGAATATAATGACATAATTATCGTACGTACAGTGTAATAATTTCTTTACTGGAGGTGATGTATCATCTGTTACCAACAGGAAAGATGTTCGCTTGCCGCAGCAGCTGCAAAGAGCAATGGCTGCAGAAGCAGAGGCTGCTCGTGAAGCGAGAGCAAAGGTACATAAGTCTTTATATGTCAAAGCCTCAAGCTCGTGAGGGCAAAGGTACATATTTTGGAAATCCTATCAAAATTTTTAGGGGAGGGGCCCATAGCGATCCCCTCCTTTCGTCGGCAATTTTGGAAACATTTTACAAGAAAAACACTGCAATAATCGCCCTTTGTAGCACAGATGCCTTTTTCCTGCCCCTTCCAAAATTGCGGGTTCTGCCCCTCCCCCCCCTCCCAACTCCTCCCCATCATCTTTTCCGGAATTTCTTGATCTGCCCTGATATGAGTTCTGGTGGTAAAATCATGTGTATTTGCCCTGATAACAGGTGATTGCTGCCGAGGGAGAAATGAATGCTTCCCGCGCCCTTAAGGAGGCTGCTGACATCATCTCCGAGTCCCCGTCGGCACTGCAGCTTCGCTACTTGCAAACACTTACAACAATCTCAGCAGAGAAGAACTCTACAATCCTCTTCCCTCTGCCTGTTGACTTCCTGTCGCAGTTCTTACCGGATCATTCCAAATGACTAGATGGCCGGACAGATAATACAAGCAGAACCTTATCAGACCAAGAATATGTACACGAAAGAGATGACAAACTAGTCGAAGTCAGTGTTCTATAGACTTCAATCGCTATAAGTGTTCATGTTATTGTATTTAGAAAACTTGTAATTAAGTTGATGTGTCAATACATTAAGCTGTAGCATGCGGTGCGGTCCTTGGCAGATTATAGATTTAGATTAGATTAGATTAACTTTCGATATTTATTGTTGCGATTATACGTATTTGTACAAATTCATCACGTGCCAGCAATTGATTTAAAAAAATGTTATTTATCATTTTTATTTATTTTTTATTACCATTACAGCATAATTTGCGTTTAATGCAAGTGTGGCGAAGTTTCTGTAGGGTTTGTCGTAAGGACAAAATAAATCCCAACCGTATGGCGAGTATATCCGGAATCAGCTACCGACATGCTTTGCTGTGGGCACTTTTTCTAAAAGTATCTTGTTTGTGCTCAAAGTTTGTTCTGTTCTTGTGCGACAGTACATTGATTTATGATATAACAAGTGATGATATATAACAACTATATTGATGGAAATTTACATACTTCCTGGGGCAGTGATTGCCCTACGATTATATTTGGGAGGGTTCTTGCAACTAGAAAAGGTTGAGATAAAAATTGATTTTGAAATGTATTAGAATCTCCAACAGCCCTTAAACAAAGATATTATTTATGTAGTGGCTGGCTATTTGTACCTTATATATTGAACGATATTTGGCTTTGGCTCAATAGTTGAAGCGTATCATGGGCTTGTTTTTGAAATTTTGCGGTACCAACTATTTATAATAGCATTACTACACACAAGGGCAGATCTAGATTTTAGATAGGGACGGGATCGATCACCATATATACTGAGAATGTCTGCGGGCACCGAAGGCAAGAACTTCTAGGGGGCTCCGGAAGTATGCTCCCGGAACTTTTCAAGCTTTTACGGTTTTCCGAGGCACTATTTCCTGGTTTTTATGGAACATTTCTCTTCTTCCGTATAACTTGCCTCTCTCTATACAAGGACTCTCGCAAGTGTTCGTGTTGTGCAGGTGCGAGGATGATTTTCACATATAAAACCTGCCAGATTTTCACTTGCAGGTTAGCACAATTTTCGTTTCACTGTGTGAGAAAACGAAATCCTTTTGAGCTCATGGCCCTTTTCTTTAATCTCATAGTTTAGGAAGGATAAAACGTTATCAACTAAAGAAGTTTATAGTTGTTGCTCTTGTGCTTTGTCATGGCTTTCGATGAAAACAGTCCTTGTCGTTTTTGGTCCTACATACAAAACTCTAAAATGCTTGCAAAATCTGGTTCCTTCTCCAATTGCTCGCAAAATTTTGAAGGGTGTTTGCTCGCTCGAAATCATTTACTGCTGAAATAGTCGTGCCACTGCCCGCGATGCTCGCAAAGACCACCCGATGTCCTTCTAAAAGATTCGGTTTGCCAGCCAATAATTCAATTAAATGTAATTTTAAAAGTAGGTGGGTAAATGTTTTAGTTATACTTTATCGAGTTGTCAGGCAGAGAGAAAGAAAGCCTTCCAGTAAACATATATTGTAGAACAATACATCATGTAACTAAATAAAACCGTGGGTGAAGACCCACTCCGTATTCTGGCCGTAGTGTTAGTATGTTAATTTACTTTGAAATCGTTGCTATAGACAGCTGAATCAACTAGTAACGAATGAGAACAGAGAACACTGCTCATAAGTGGTAAAGTCTTTCATGGTCAAACTTAATTCATTACGAGTGCGTTCCTTTTGTAAAATCTAAATCCGGATTGTCAAATCTCGATTTTATGGATTTCTGGAACAAATGGAACGC